>SMLS01064234.1:0-35178 GCA_004785975.1 Popillia japonica
ATAATAATAATAATAATAATGATAATAAGTTTATTTTTTTGTGAACTTTACAAAGTATAGAAACAGTCAAAGGAAATATACTACAATACTTATAATACAAATAAATTAATCAAAAGCATAGTCCAAAAATTCCTCTAAGGAATCGAAATATTTACTTAAGAGAAATCGAGGTGCTGTGATCCAACTCCCTAAAACTCAAAGGTAGCTTATTGTAAATTTTAACTCCAAGCACATCAGGTGAATGCCTAAACAAAGTTAACCTTCCTGATGGAGCAATTAAATTATCTCTTTTTTTGGTACTATAGCTATGCATACTGCCATTTGTTGGACAATTATGTTTGTTTTTGTGCATGAAGCTCGCCAGATCATAAATGAACATAGACGGAAAGGACAAAATATTGTATTTAATAAAAGCAGGTTTGCAGGAATCAGTAAGTTTCAAACCCAACAACACACGAATAATTTTTTTCTGACACACGAAAATATTTGCTGTCATGGGGGATATTCCGCAAAAACTAATATCGCATCTACTCCCAACATAAGCATTACATAAGGAAAGTAGCTGCCGGTAGGCCAGCACAGAGCGCAAGCTGCGAAACAAATAACATAAAGAACCTAGTTTGGAAATCAGATTTTCACAGTGAGCCTTCCAATTTAAATATTCGTCAAACCAAATGCCCAGGAGTTTGACATTGTTGCTCCTAGTCAACTCCCCGTTATTCAAATTAATATTTAAGTAAAAATCCACGGTAGGATGAAATTGATAAGTGATCATTCACCAGCAGCCCATTCGTCGTAAACCACTCCTTGACATCACCCAACACACAATTAGCCTTATCAAGTAGGCCCTGACGACTACAATTACCGGTTAGCAAAACAACATCATCCGCATAAAAAGATGTAAAAGCATTATGAACATGTTGAGGGAGATCATTTATATAAAGTAAAAAGAGCACAGGACCCATAACTGAGCCCTGTGGAACACCTATGTTACTGATCAGTTTCGGAGATGCGGCGTTAGAAACATTACCACTATTACTGTAAACACGCATATTAACATATTGTTCTCTGTCCTCAAGAAACGACTTAATCCATCCCAACGCAACACCTCTAATTCCACAGTTTTCAAGTTTTTCAAATAGGATGTGATGATTCACGCAATCAAAAGCTTTGCTCAGATCTAAAAAGAAAGCAGAAGAAAAGATACCGTTTTCGATAACAGTGACAATGTTCTTGTAAAAGTTATTTAAAGCAGTCATAGTTGAGTGCTGTTTTCTAAAACCATGTTCGTTAACTGACAAAATATTATTTTTATTTAAAAAGTTCTCAAGCCTGGTAAGATACTAATATTGAAATATTTTGGAAAAAGAAGACGTTAACGCTATGGGTCGATAATTTTCCGGTCCAGATTTATCTCCCTATCTTTTTAATGGGTTGGAGAACAAACCCCGTTCGAATGACATATTGACTAACTAGGTGAGAACAGGAACAACAGAAACACAAACTGCTTTAAAAAGATTCGATTGGATGTCATCATGGCCCGCAGAATAGGAATTTTTCAAGCCCGTAGAGATTATACAAGCCAACTCAGAGAATGAAATAGGTCCCAGGAAAACGGAACCATTGACATTCTTAAGATTTGTAGTCTGACTATTGTTATTGAATTTAAGTTGGTTGATTAAGTTTAATGGAACATTTATAAAGTGCTCATTAAGACATTTAGCTACAGATGTGGGCTCAGACAGAGTTTCAGTGTTAGCAATTATCTCAATATTTTCCTCCTCCTTCTGAGAGTTAGATAATTCACTAAAAATTTGCCATACAGTTTTTGCAGAGTTATTTATCAAAAGCTGATGTCTGGTTCTGGCATTTTTATAAGCATCATTAAGTTCAGGATGTTGCTTTTTCAGATAAAAAAGTGATTTTAAGCTGTTCGATGATATTATAATATCATTATTTACCCAGGCCTTACCTGAATTACACAATTCTTCTCAATGGAGAATGGCAGTTGAAGTAAAAAAGAAAAATATTGTAAAATGTCTGAAAACATTGTTCAAAATTGTGACAGCTATATATCTCTTCCCAAAATTCGCTCAACAAATCATTAGAGAAATTAGCAATGCCATTTGAATTATATTTCTTTTATAAGTTGTTCGCAGATTTGTTTTAGAATGTAGAACCTCCAGGTTTCTATGATGCAAAAGAGGATTCTACGTAGTATATTAGACTTAAAGCGTAGAGATTTATGTGAGGATAACTTTATCAACAATAAAATCTTAACATTAGGTTGCTATAATAATTTAACGTGAGAATACATAATAATGGCACATATTTGCTGTTGCAAATCTCATTGGTAATAAATTATATAAATTATTATATTTATAAAGGTAAGAATGTAGCTTCAAGATATTAAATTGAAAAGAATAAAATATATACCGATTAATGCAGCGATCTAGTGGTAATGGCGAAAGAATAAATTATATTCGGGGATATTTTTTACGATTTAATCCACTTTATTCATCAACGGCCAATATTTCACGTCCAAATGCGTTTATAACGAGGTAGTAATCACCGAAGTGTAAATACAAAAACTACATTACTACTTCGAGCGGGGATTACTTCTTATTACAATAATCGAACCAATACCGTAAAATATTACCCAAATAAATTTCATCCTAGTTTAGTCCTTGCCGATACATCCACTTTCTAATCATAACGTCTTGTTATTATAACCATTCACCCGTCCAAATTCTAACTTATTCGTTACTTTATGATTTAAATCGGCTGCGTTGACAAAAATAAATGCACGAAGCCAGTCTTACCATAATTCCAAGTCTCAGATTCAATAAAATCATGTAACATAGTGGTAATACTTGATATATATGTATACGAACTTCAAAAATTCTCTAAGAATTATATAAATCCGAAAGCCATACATTACAGGCTTACACAATCGATGACATCTGAAATCCATTGGTTATCCTACTTGAATAATACATCTTGCGCATTCATAAGTTACGACCCACCGTATGGGATAGACGGAGAGAGCTAGTTGAAGGTCCCTCAACGCGAGATGACACAGGTATCTTGCGTAATCCATTCAGGCGAAGAAACTGAATATATCTTGAAATATAACTTGTGTGATAATGCACCCTGCCGTGTATTATAGCCACTGACCACATTATACCAAAACAGATCCGGGTTTCTTCGTTGCCTTGCTCCTCGTTTATGTCTGGTAGATTTTGCCAGCTCGGGTTTAGTTCAATTGTGCGTATTATTTGAAATTCTCAAATGACGCATTGTAGTTTTGTACGCGTGAAAAGGAATTCGACATTTCGAAGAATTATTCACCAATGGACGGCAATGGAGGTTGTCTTGATAGATTGATAAATTCGTTATACCTACCAGCAGAGAGATTTATATCCATATCTTGCAATCTAAATTAAGCTTCTAGATAAACGAACATACTACCTACATTCCAAAACAAATTCTTACGCATCCTTCATTTATTCGTACAAGTGTATGTTTATTCTAAAAATTTTGTAAAACTAGTCAACAGATTTCTCCAAAACCCTTTATAGTAATTCATTTGATAAACGACTTAAAAATTAACACGAAAAAATTAACAATAATGACAAGGGATTAATTGGTACCGCAGGGTATATGTACATATGTACATAAGAATTTCAGGACATAAAAATTTATGATTGAAGAACTTGTTGACATATAACGTAATTTGATATTCGAAATATGAAATGTGGTAGAGTATCACGTTACATACTACATAATTTCCGAATTGCTTTCCGACAAAATATATCATATGGTCTTAATTAAAAGAAGTGTCATTGAAAGTTATATTTTTTACGAGTACATGTTCCGTAAATAGCTGCATGGGTAAAGGGGTACTCCTTATATTAGTCGCAGTCGTGTTCTACTGGTTAAAATCCGTGTTTAATTGGAGAGGTATTTCTTGACGAGAATTACCGTTACTTTCGCCTATTAGAAACAAATACCGTCTGCTACTGCATTCACTGAAAGATGTTGAGTATAATTTATTAATTGTGGTATCGAGTTCTTCTAAATTCTTAATTAGAGCTTTTGCTTTTTAGTTTATTGCATGCAAAACGATAAAACAATGAAACTATATCCATAACATCCAAGACCAACCTCTAAAATTTCAATTTTCCAAACCCAGTTTGGAGCGACTAGAGCAAGCTAGAAGAGCAAAGCTGCAGAGGTAGTCGAATGAGTTAAAAATTAATTTTTTCTTCATCAAGTTGGTATCGTATTCCGTAAAAGTCTGGAGCAATATTGAACAAACCTAGAAACAGTTCCAAATTTTCTAATTTTGAGGACTAACCTCATAGAGTCGACATGATTCAGATGCTGCATCTTACTACAAAAAAACATAACCCCATCAGCAATTCCCTAGAAGATTCCGAGTTGCCACTTCCATGCAAAATAGATTACATTACGACAACCTTGTTAATAACATGTACGACCACCGTTCGTCCTCAAAACTGCCACCACCTGGTGTGGCATTGACACCACAAGACCTGATAGGTAGTCTGACGTATATTGTGCTAATCAACTGATCCTGCAATCCCCACACATTGCGAGGGGTTAGCGTGGTAGGGCTACAAATACTCTATTGGCGTGAATTTGGAGACCAAGACCTGTGCTTGGAAGTCACTGGAATATTCGACGAATGACCATTCGACTCCTATGATATGATTCATTATCCTGTTGGTCAACACCATCCCCCACCGGAAATACTGTTGGCACGAATGGGTCAACATGGTCTGCAAGGATGTTCACCTAGTGCATGGACGTCAGGGATTGCTATATGGAGATTAGAAGTCATAATGTGCTCTACGGAAACATTGCTTACACAGTAATACCCTGTTATGGTTGTGTTCTTGGGCGAGCCCATTGTTATAAATGCGGGATGGTCATTACGTAATGGCTTTTCAGTGTATAGTGACAACAAATAACCTCCACCTACAACCTTAAGGAAACTATAACAAAATCAATACTTCATTAAGGCAAAACCAGAAAGATTAACCTCAAAATGGATTCCTGAAGGGTACCCGCTTCAACTGGCAAGACAGCTGACTAATATTCAAACAATTCAGTATTTCCAGAAAATCAGAAAATTCTTCTTGGAGCCGGTCTCATTATTTAGTAAAACTTTTTTATTTCCAAATTTTTTTACAGTTTTGGCAACATTGAAATATCACAATTCCACGTAGATACCGATGTGATTGAGTAAGTGTAATGATAGAAGTTTTCAAAATATTTGTAGCGACACCCAAAAAAAGGAAAATTCTAGAAGGTGTAATGGGCACACTTCGACTCGAATAAATGTTGGTAACTCACATCTAATTTGGTTTCTAATACCTTCATCAGCAGGTAGCTGGTACCTATCTTTGCCACTTCATTGTCTAACTTGGTATCGTTTAGTGGATCATTAATCGTTGTGACCATCCCTAAATCATCTAAATTATAATTCTATTTAGACGTATCTACCCATCTGCATTACTCTTCAGCAAACTGTAAACATTGACGTGGTCGATATCTTGCACTTTAGGCTCGGACAAATAAGTTTTTGCCTTGTTTTTCCTTTCAACAATATTCGCTCCAATAGCTCTATAGTAGCAGGACTAAAAGGTGGTGACCATAGGTTAAAACAGTA
Source organism: Popillia japonica (assembly GCA_004785975.1). Classification (NCBI taxonomy): domain Eukaryota; kingdom Metazoa; phylum Arthropoda; class Insecta; order Coleoptera; family Scarabaeidae; genus Popillia; species Popillia japonica. The sequence goes on from SMLS01064234.1 coordinate 5,696, forward strand.
CCTATGATCATCAGTTCAAATACAGCTGGTAATGATTATGAGACCATCATGCTAAATCGGTACTGATCCTGGCTGAGGTGGCATTTTGGACCTAGTTGTAAAGAATTGTTTCCATCAAGGTGATGCTGTAACAAATCCAGAGAAACCCATTGACGCAGCAATAGCTGCAGTAGTTAATTTGTGTAAGCAATACAGCTGAGGAAGCCACTACAGCTGCACCCAACACAACAAAATTCTCAATTTAATTCAGATATTTTTATGGAAAGGTTTCGAATGATGCTTTAAGATAATCAAATTAGTCTAGTTCTCATTGGAGTTAAGTAATGTGGTGTCCTTGACTAGAGACAAATTTCAAATTTCAAGCTTATTTTGTACAAAAATCTGAAAGATTGGTTTTTCGTTCTAAAATTTGATTCTGTAATAATTTGAAACGAATTCCAGTTAGGTTGCGAAAATGATCTTGTGTGAGTTTCGTAAATAAGTACGTAACTCTTCTAATTTGCTGCTCAGGAAATCTAAATAATCAAAATCTTAAGCAGCATAGAATAAAATTGCATTATATGCTCTCATATTGCAAAAATTGGTAGTCCTATAGAAACACCTTGAAATAATTCCATAATATAAAAATTTCACCATTGTACTATGTAGTGACCTTTGGCTTTTATTATTTCCTAGTTGTAAACGCATTACGTATCTACATGCATATGTAGTAACTATAACAACTACTATGAATTAATTATCCTACACTACAATGTATGGGTAAACATCAAGCCAAAAACAATTTAATTTTTTGGCCGTTCTAAAGATGTTTTCTTTTTCTAGAGATAATTGCCAAACTGTCTGTCATACTAATGAAGTGTATTCGTTTTTTTTTCTTGTATATTTTGGCAAATCACCAAGCAAAGACTTACACCAGAACAAAGTTTACAAATCGTAAAAATTTATATCCAAAATTCGCGCTCTGTTCCCCAAACTTATACTTATTGTTAGAGCAGTTCGTCAAGTTTGCAGTGCCCATAATGGTCCATCTGAGCAGCTAATACGCAATACTATGGTTCGAGCACGCTCTCTGACCGTCCACTACTTGGAAAATTTTGAGGAAAAATCTTGGCCTACATCCATATAAGATCCAATTGGTGCAAGAACTAAGGCCAGTGGACCATCATTTGCGTCGTGTCGTCGGTGAATGGGCTGAGAATCAACTGGAAGTTGAACCAGATTTTCATCGTCAAATCATCTTCAGGGATGGTGCTTTTTTCTGGCTTAACGGGTATCTAAACAAACAAAATTGTCATTTTTAGAGGGAGGACAATCCTCATGCGACTGTTGAGACTCCATTACATCCCGAAACAATCACTATTTGGTATGGTTTACATGCCAATTTGGCTTTACATCCGAAACCGTTTGGTTTAGAAAATTCTACCAACCCCCACTAGATTGGTTTAGAAAATTATACCAACCTCCAATAAACAATGTTTCAAATTGGCAAAAATCCTCACTAGATTACTTCCAAAAATAAGCCAACCCCCCATGGGTTAATCTAAAGATGTTGTCAACCCCCACTAGATTATAAAACATGGAAATTCTACCAACCCCCACTAGATTGACTTAGAAACTTCTACCAACGCCTACTACATTGGCTTGGAAAATTCTACCAACCCCCACCAGTGTGATTTAGGAAATTTTACCAACCCCCACTAGACTGACTTAGCAAACCACAACGAACTTTGTCTTCAACTTATGGAACCGTTCCTCGATAAGTGTCACCACGTTGTAATGGATAATTTTTATAATAGCGTTCCTTTGTCAAAAGCTCCCCAGACACCCCCAAAATTTACCCCACTACCCCCGAATGCGTTAAGCTAACGAAGGCTAGCAAAGGGTCACAATCGCCACAATATTACCCTAAAAAGCCGCACCACCCACTACTACACATACACAAAAAGAAAGCTGAACCCCCGATAGAATACTCTCGGTAATGGTACCAATCCCTAGTCAGAAGTCTCTACCGTAGAATTTTCTAATTCAATCTATTGGGGGTTGGTAGAATTCTCGTGTGTTCTAATCTAGTGGAAATTGGTAGAATTTTTTAAATCAATCTAGTGGGGGTTGGTAGAATTTTCATATCTTCTAATGTAGTGGGGGTTGGTAGAATTTTCATATGTTCTAATATAGTGGGGGTTGGTAGAATTTTCTAAATCAATCTAGTGGGGGTTGGTAGAATTTTCATGTGTTCTAATCTAGTGGGGGTTGGTAGAACATTCCAAGTCAATCTGGTGGGGTTTGGTAGAACTTTCATGTGTTGTGATCGACTAGGGGTTGATAGTTTTTTAGGTTAGTCCACTGGGGGTTGGTTCCTATTTTGGAGAGTAATTTTGTGAAGATTTTTGCCAATTTGAAACATTGTCGGTTGGGGGTTGATGTTATTTTAAAAGCTAAAACTTTAATTTCTCGAGCCAAATGTTTGCTAACTAAATTACCTCTCTGTGAATTGGCCACCTCGTTCGTGTGATTTGACACCTGCGGACTACTTTTTCGGGGGTGGAGGGGGAATCAAATCTCTGGTCTATGCTGATAAACCAGCAACGATTGATGATTTGGAAGCCAACATTGGACGCAAATACCATGAAATTTGAGAACTAATAGAGCCAAAATGTTGGTCATTCCATTGAATTTTTTGTCTTTTATTTTTTTTTAATAAATTTTATATTAAACATAAAACTGACTGCACTTCAATAACTTGAAGGTTGTGGCAACACTTACTACATAAACTTCATATACTTGAAATATTACAATGAGGTGTCAGTTTAATCGGAATTTCCTCTGGGCCATCTATATATAAACTAATTACTTCTATACGATTCCTAAGTACCCTTTTAGACATCATCGAGTATTAACTAGCGATAAAAGTTTAATATAAGCCAATTACCCGAATACCTTATTACATGATATAGTAGCGCCATATAACTAAGTCCCATCAAGATGAATACGTAAATTATTAGCTATTGTCCTAGAATGTTTCATTAATTTAACCGAATCTAATGTGGTCCACTGAGCATGCTCCCATCGATATTTATTGGTACCGTGGGCGCGTGTTACCTTATAATATCCTTTCTAATAGGATATTTAAATTCGTAATTGGGGAAAATAACTTAAGGTGTATAATTATATAAATTAGCTTTTTAGCGTAGATGTCGCTGCTAGTGTTGATAAGTTCAATCAACGTCAAAATTTAAAGCTCACTTCACATAAAATATTTCTGGTTACCTACTAAGGAGAATTAAATTGAATTCATTTTAAATTGTTATGCATTTATTTCCTAAACTAACTTCAACATAATAAAACCAAACCGATTTTAACTACTACACGCTTTAAAATCGTTACTAGCTTTCTGAATTTGCTCCTCCACATCAGCAGTCACTTCCTTAATTAAATCAGCTATGTTACTTTGTAGCTGTGAGATATCATCATTGATTCCCTTTTTCTGATCTTCTACCTCCTCATCTATTACACTCTTCTGATTAGTGGTACAATCTTGGATGTCATCCATCTGTGTCAAAAGCGAACCAAATTGGGCTTTGCACAACTTGAACACCTTTCCATACTTTCCAATTTGCGCATTAAGTAACCCAATATTCCTCGTTATATTCTTGCCCAATTCGCTTTCACTCGCGTCAATATCCAAAGCCTTTATCTTTTCGGAAACATCATCAGAGGCTGCTTGTAATGCTGAAACACAAGCTGAAATATCCCGTCCTGCTGCTTCCGCTTCCAGCACCGCTTGATCAGCATTTAAATTTAAAGCATCGAGTTTGGATTCCAAGTCGCCTTGAGCAACCTCCAGATCATCGTTCAAACCAAGTGTTATAGCCGAGAATTGTTTCTTCAATATAATAGACGAAGATATCCAATTAAATTTCGAAGCTATCATCTGTTGGTGGAGGCCAGCGTATGGGCCGAACATTGCTAATCCAAATAAGCCTCGCTTGGATCTTGCTACACCGTAAGGACCACCTGGACCGTAAGGACCACCTACACCGTAAGGACCACCTGGTCCGTATGGTCCTCCGTAGGGACCCCATGGTCCCCACGGTCCGTATGGGCCCCACGGTGCGCCGGTTGCATTTGGTTTTTGAACAGGTTGTGGTGCACCTGATCCGTACAGACCTCCACTTCCGTAAGGTCCTCCAATTCCGTAAGGTCCTCCAGGTCCGTACGGACCCATATACGGCTTAAACCATATGGAGCCTTCTACCTATTTTTATTAATAAAAAATAATGACAAAAAACTTGAAATGGAATAACAAAATTTATTAAACCACTTACCAAGAATGCATTTACACTAAGAAAGAGAATCACAAGCTTTAGTTGCATTTTATTAGAGTTAATTGTGTTCGGATTAAAACTGTTCTTAAACTGATATTTTATGAAAACATTTTCTTTATATAGTTGTACATACTATGATGTGGGAGTTATCACAGATTTGTTTAAGCAATGTGTCATATGTTTGGAAGCTGTTTAAAAACGGAAGATAACCATTTGCGTGCGTAAATGTACTGCAAAATAAGAAAAATCTTGTTTATGTCTGAATTTTCTAAAATATGTATGTATATCTCCGTTAGATCACTTTCTACGAATTTTAACGTCAAAATGAGCCATGGAAACCTTGTCTTATCTATGTATGTATCTACATATTTAGGCTTAAATAATTATATATAACCTAGAATTATATCTTTCGTAATTAAGAGAATCTCAAAACACCAATTTTGTCTGCACTTGTAGAAAATTGCTCCAACAGAAATGATCTACAAAATATTTCTAGTTTGTTTAACTATAACTGCTGTTCAAGTAAGTATTTTACGTAAATAGCAAACAAATGTTTAATATTTCTCTTCCTTGTTTTTGAATCAGAGTCAAGATAACATTAATGAGAATATTGAATCTATAACTGAAGACCCAACTGCAGCTTTCATCGATGAATTACAACAAAAAGTCTCAGATAAAAAAGATGATGTAGTATCTCACATAAAATCGTTTCGAAAGCAGTACAAAGCTTTGGTAGGAGATCTAAATATTGAACTAGAAGTTGTACGAAATACTTTCATCTTAGAATTGGAAAATTTGACTGAGACTGCTGACTATATCACCAAAGTTGCAGAAGGAAACGGAAGGGATGTGTCAGATTGCAATACAGATCTACTCATAAAGATTGAAGAAGCAAATTTAAAGCTGGATATGCTAGATTTAAATTTAATTGACACAAATTCGACCATCAAGAAATTGGCCAAGAAAATTGGAAGTTTAAGCAAGGAAATTGGAAGTTACAAGAAGGTCATGAAAAATTGTAAAGTCAAGCTGTCCCCAGCAAGTGAATTGGGTACTAATATAGAGGAGGCAGATACTTGTGCCACAGATTATATCGGAAGTGTGGATGAGAAGGTGGATAAAGTCAAGCAAAGTATAAATGATGATATTACTAATGTGGAAGCAGCGGTTAAAGATTTAATTAGCAATGTTGATAATGAAGTTCGAATTTTAATAATAGAAATGGTAGAAGAATTTGGTGGTTGTGTAGGTAATATCCTGGCTTAGTTTTCTTACAATTTTCTTATACTAATCACTACATATGTAGATAGGTATCTGTTTAAAAGTGAATGTCATATTTATAAAGCTTTGTTGTAGATTTAGGATAATGAAATGCTACTAAAATATGAAATACATTCTTTGAAACCTATTTATTGATTTTATTTCTTAAAACAAACATTTAATTATATAAATAAATATAACCATTTACTAACATTGTTGCTCTACATTGAGGAATGCCTACTTTGTCTTTGTCCTTCACTTCTCCAATATTCCCTTGCATGATAAATTGCTGTTGTAAGACACAAACCGATTATAAGGGTTAATTCTATTTTATCCATTTTTTTTCTTGTTGAAACTTTTTGCCAATAACCTCTGGTCATAGCTCCTTCCATTGCCATATTGGTAGTCTCTAGAAATTTATGTGAAAGCTACTAGTAAGGTTAATAATATTAAATCGTTGTGGTCGCAGTGGTAAGAAGCTCAATCCTCTACTTGTTACATACATACCAGATTTGCTGTGATCAAATCCTACCCATGATGTTGAGACACAGACGGTGTGAAAATAACTGGGATCGTAATAGTACTTGTGCTGACAAAGACTGGAAAAGATACAATAGTTGTCCAGCAAGTAATAATAATAATAAATAATAATAATATACGTTTATTTCAAAATATACATAAATACAAAAGTATCACAATGTATAAAAAGAAACATGTCCAGAAACAAGATGCAATAGATGCAATTAGATGTTATTATAATATTCTGCCAAAGAATATGGTTCTGTGGTGATTAAATATCTTTTAAGATTATATTTAAAACAGGAATCTTTGCAGTTTCTTATACTTAAAGCAAATAATTGTATAATTTAATACAAGAGTAATAAAGACCTTTTTCTGTAACAGTGAGCCTATGTTTCGGGTACCGATAATTAACTGATTTTAGTCTAGTATCGCAGTCATAACAGAAGTGGCCATTGTTGAAGTAATTTATATGTTTATGCATAAACATTATTGACTCAAATATATACATTCCATATACAGTTAAGATGTTATTATCTTTAGATATAAATTTTACTTCGGTGATTGACCCCAGAACATTATACCGTATCTAACACGACAATAAAAGACACTGTAGTACACAGTTTTTAAGTCAGGAATGTCCAAAAGTTTTTTCAGGTTTAGAAGGCCATAGCATACGATACTAAGTTTCAAACACAAGTTGTTAATGTGCGAACCCCATTTTAACTGATGATCGATATTCAATCCCAGAAATCTAGTTACATTTATTATCCCGAAAAGTATTACAATGCAAATTCATAGACACAGCAGTTGTTACAGATGCCGAGCTCTTAAAGATCATGCATACAGTTTTGTCCTGATTCATCTGTAAATTATTGTTGGAGAACCAGTTCTGGAGAGAATAGAAGTAGGTGTTACACTCATTAACAATTTTAGCTAAATCCGCCCCTCGCACTAAGAGATTAGTGTCATCAGCGTAGTTGTTTATTACGTGGTTCGTATGTTCCGCTACTTTGTGTATATCATTTATAAAAATATTAAAAAGTAGCGGGCCTAATATGCTACCCTGGGGTATACCTCGCTCCACTGTAGTTGATTTGGAGTACACAGTCTCTCCATTCCTGGTTACAGTTACTATCTGCTTCCTGTTAGCAAGATAGGACCTTAAGAAGTTGTTTAGTAAGCCTCTTATTCCGTATTGTTCCAGTTTCGCAGTTAATATTTGATGATCAACGCCGTCAAAAGCTTTACTTAGGTCGAGAAATAAACCGGATGCTAATTCCCTATTCTCGAGCACTGATAGTATTCCCTCTGTATATTCAAATATAGCTGTTTCAGTGGATTTGTTTTTGGTAAAACCGTGTTGGAAATTATTGAAAATATTGGTCTTAAAAAATTTAGTCAGTCTTACAAATACTAAATACTCAAATATTTTGGCAAAATTGTTCAAAAGACTAATTGGCCTGTAGTTTCCGTAATCTCCATTATCACCTTTCTTATATATAGGTTTTCCTAAGGCAGTCTTTAATTGTTCAGGAAAAACACCTTGCGTAAATGAGCTGTTTATTATATCGCAAAGAGGTTGCGCGATATTGTGTATACATGATTTAACTAAATGCATAAGGATACTATCAGTACCTGAATATCTAATATTTTTAAAAGCATTTACCGCGGATATCAATTCATCCTCAGCAACCGGATGCCAGAAAAACGAACAATTATTCGTTGGAATTGAAAGCAGGTATTTATTACTGGCATTCTTAGGTTTATGTTGCAAATGGGCTTACTAGTCGCTGAAACCATTAGCAATATTTAGTAAATTTTCATTGGCTGGTAATGTATTGTTTGCAACCTTGCCTAACTGTTCATTAACAATGCTCCACATTTCCCTGTTCTTATTAGGGGCTTGAGAGATTCTGTTGTAGTAATAGTCTCTTTTGGTATTTTCCAAAAGAGTTTTGTGTATGTTTTGCTAATGCGTGTACAAGGGTTTGAATTCTGGCCGATATTGACATACATATTGTCTGCAGTAAACTAACATTATTGCGCGAACTTAAAATTTCATGAAAAGTCATGCCACCTTTTTTTAGCCACACTCGTTCTACGTAGCGGAAAATTATTCCAAAAATGCGTCAAGAATTTATTTAGAAAGATATCAAACTTGCATTAAAAGTACTAAGTACGTTGTCCCATGACTCTCTGGAAATAGAGACACAAAACTGATCAATTTTACCCTTACTGAACACTCTACTGAGTGATTTAGTGTTTGGGTTGTATATGAAAGGTTGCATATGCAATGCATTAAGTAACAGATCAAATTTTTTGAAAGAATCATGAATATTACTATCTGGAGTTCTATACACTACTACAACTAATAATTTTCTACAGTTAATAGTGACTGCCAGCACAACACTCAAACACAAGTTCCTGTACCACAGCTTTGTAGTGTGCACGTACGTACACGTCAAAACGAGTCCAGACCTGTAGAATAATGCTTTACAATAAATTGCAGTTCGATAATTTAATATGTTTGTGCAAGTAAGAAAAGAAACTCATAGGATATAGTTTGTGGTATTTATCATAAAGACATCCACACCTCTTGGCTACTCAAAGCAGCGTAAATGTGAAGTCTTAGATAGATAGGTAGAAAAATGGTGGGATAGCTCTGCAGCCTCTTTCCACTGCGACCCATGGGTCTATGTGGATCTCTATTATCTAGCGCCATATTTTTATGAGCCTCTTTAACTTTGGCAGGATTGTCTTCATGTAGCCTGCCGTATCTAGATACGCTTCGGTGATGCATTCTAGCTACAATCTGGCTAGTCCTTAGCATTGGAATAGAATGTGCTCCAAGGCCTCTTCTTCTGTCTGACAAATTCTGAACATAGCATTTTCCGTCAGACCGAGGTTGGTAATATGGTGACTGAGTCCTGTTAGAAGCCCTGCAATTAACTTGACAGTTCTCTTGCTTTTGCTCCATAGGTCTTTTATAAATTTGGGGATATATTCAATAATAAATTTCTTAGCGTGTCTCCGTCCTGGATAGTTTTACCACCATTCTAGAGGTTTGAGTGGCTTGGGCGGTCCTTTCTTAGCCATGAGATCTACTTTTTTATTATTTTTAATACTCTCGTGTGCTGCTACTCAAGCTAAGGCTATCTTACTAGGTTCTCCTAGCTCGTTTACTTTAAGTTTTCTTTATCTGGCTTGCTCAAATTAGACCACTGTTTTGAAAAACCCTAATGCTTTTTGCTGAAAGCTCGTTTGCTGGTATTAAATATTTAAGGATCACTCCTTCTAAAAAAATTATTACAGAACGTTAACTAAATCTAATATACTACCAACAAGTCCAAAAACATAAGATGGCATGTATCTCAGAGACTACAAACACCAGAGCAACAACATAACCCACTCATGTAAATCATAACACTTAAAATTAATCGACCCAAAGTGTTAGCTGCCCAGTAAAATTAATATTCATAATTATCACGTTCTGATTATATTTACTTTTTCCACTTCAAAAATAAATAATCTGCTTTCCTTAAACAATTTTTTTCCGCGTTGTAGATCCTTATCCTAACCTCGGAGCTCCTACGGTTTAACAAGGCTGTCTAAAAGCAATGAATTACAAGTATTTATATGGAGTAATCTAGATACCGATCTAACTTATAAATCATAAAAGCATTCATAGCGATAAGAACATGACAGTAGCAACTCGCGAGACGCATAGAGAAGAGCTCCTTTCAGTGGGCCTAGGTGTCAATGGTGGTCGAGAAGCGCTTAACCCTTGCGTGTATCACTATTCCATCAATCACATTACCACACTGTTAATGATTTTTTTTTCCTGTATGTGTATATATGTATATACATACGTGCGCCTGAAATATATATCGGGTGTATGATACTGGAAATGGGGGGTGTATTATAGGGGATTAGAAAACAAGAAAAAAACGCCAGTCTATGATGCTCTGGCCGACCAAAACCTTTCCACTTTACATTGATTGAAAGCAACATTATTAGAGTATCTCCGAATCTAATCCTTTATTATTTTCCGATGGTCAAGCGATTATTATACCGACCGCCGTTTGATGTCTAATTTGTATATTAAAATTTATTCCGGTTGAAAGAAGGGTTATTGTTTTTTGTTGGGTGCCACGGGGGTAATAAATATTCAGAAACGTAAGGGTTGGAAAAAAAGTCTTATTAATGTACTTTTTTACTTGCGGCATTAGGAACCAGATCAAATTGATGTTATTGAGGGTATTAGAGATTTTGTATAATCTTTTACCAATATGTTCTTTATTTTTTCAGTTTTATTTGTAATTTTTAGTGTATTCATTTATTTTAGCATATGATTTACCATATCTTACACTTTTAAAAACAGAATATTATGTATATTAACGTCTTGAGACATGAACCTGAATCCTCACATTAATAGCAAAAAAACTTGTTCTGATTCGGTTGTGCTCTGTACCGAGATATTTTGAACTGATCCTGGAAACATAACTAAACTGCAATATTATAATGTCGAAAATTCAGATTGAGAGATATACATATTTGAAACGGCTTTCTGAAACCTCTCTCTTAAGGCTACTTTAGACCATACTAGATTCATACTTTTTCTATACTATTATCTAGAAATTAGAGAAAATAGCCAGAAAAAGCGTCATGTAAAGGCCACTTTACACCAAACTATACTAGATGCTATACTATTTTGTAGCCAACATCGGAAAATAAATACAAGTTTAGTATATTATTGGAAACGAAGTTAGGTTATGTTGGTCAAATTGGCAGAATTTTAAGGGTGTTTAGTAGCGCCACCACGTATTAGTTTGTTGTACTGCCACTTAAAAAAGTATTTAGAAAATCCTAGAATAGAAACTAGTATAGAAAAAGTATGAATCTAGCATCGTGTAAAGTGGCCTTTATACTCCTATTTATTTATGGTGGGTACAGCTGCAGTGGCTTTCCACATTTTATTATTCATCAAAGCTAACAACTATGAGAATGTTGCGATTTTAGTAATGCCCTAACAGCAAATGAAAACTTTATCGGAATACGGGCAGTTAGTAGCTAGTTGTTACTGTCTAAGATTTGGGCAATCGGGATAGGTGGAGTGGCACACGACTTGTTTAAGTCATACCTCAGGGATCGTACTTCTTTTGTTGCGGTTCCTGGCTACAAAAATGGTGTTTTAAACACGTATTACTCATCAGTAATAAACATAGAATGTGGGGTGCCTCAGGGGTCAGTTCTGGGCCCCACGTTGTTTTTGATCTATGTAAACAATCTAACATTAACAGTAAATGAGGGTGTATTGTTGCAATATGCGGATGACACTAGTTGCATCATTTCTGAAGAATCCATCGAGAAAGCTTCTATATCTGCTGCTAGTGCTGTTTGTGGTATGACTTTCTGGTATGAGGATAATGGTCTCGTTCTGAATAGTAAAACAAAACGAGTCTGCTGCAGTTCGGAATGCACTCTAAATCCAATGGTGTCTCCTTATCAATTGAACACCGTGGTTGCACGATTAAGGAGGTCGAATCTGTAAAGTTTCTTGGCTTAACACTTGATAATTGTCTTCGGTATGAGGAACATTGCTTAATATTACATAAGAAGTTGAGCTTAGTGCTTTACGGTATGCGCAACCGAGGAAAGTGCATTGACATTCAGCAGTTTAGAATGTTTTATTTTAGTTATGTTGAATCCCGTTTGCGTTATGGTATTGCTTTCTAGGGTTCTTAGTCCGCGGCAGCTAAGCTGTTTGTAACACAAAAAAATATTATTAGGTGTATGGCTGATGTTTCGCCATTTGAATCATGTAGATCTCTATTTAAAGAATTAAAGGTGGTACCGCTGTGGAATCCGAGTTCGTGGCTACAAGATTGTGACATCCCGTGGGTATTTTCCTTACATTTTTTCTTGTTCTGGTATTATATGTTATCTTTATGTATACTATTTTAATACTATGCTGACAATGTCGATGTTTTTGCAAGCTGACGACAATAAATTATTATTATTATTATTATTATTACCTATTATTATTATTATTATTACCTATTATTATTATATACGTATATAGATTGGGTAGGGTAAGTATTTTATATTGTTTGTAGACTTCACAGTACGTTTCTCTATTTTTTAAGTTGAATATACCTCTTAGACAGGATTTTTGCAACACAAGTACTGTGTTTGCTTCAGTGGAGTTGCCCGTACGACAGTCTAGATGCCACGTAAGCATGGAAGGCGGATAGAGTCGCGTCAATACGTATTTGCGAGGAAAGAATATACCATTCTAGATATCTTTCTGGTAAGTCCACTGATATGTTTTTTCCAGTCCAAAACACTGTCTAGTTCTACACCTAGAAATCTTGCATGTTCAATCGATGTTAGATTAACATTATTATAATTTATCTCTTTATCCTTTGTTTTTTGCAAGGAGAACTTTATGAAATTTGTCTTGTCCACAGTCAGTTTTAGGTTGTTCTCTTCAAACCAATCATTCATCTTCATCATTATTGTGCTCGGCAATAATGACAGACATATCGTCCGCAAACATATTAATAGTGTTCGCTAACTTGCGGTAAATCATTCGTATCGAGTAGAAAAAGAAAATGTCACGGAATTGATCCTTGAGGGATTCCGCATGCTAGTACTTCTATCCAGTCGGAACTATTGTAACTTATTGTCGTACTCAGCCAATACTCGCTGTACTCTATTAGACACATATGACACGAGAAGCTTATGAACAATGCCACTGAAACCCTGTATTTCTAATTTTTTCAAAAGAATGTTTTGGTCAACACTATTAAAAGCTTTCGATAGGTCCTAAAACACTCCTGCAATCGCCTTCTTTTCAGACAACATTTGTGGGATTCTATCAATGGTCATAAATATGGCTCTTGTTGTAGATCTGCCACGAATGTATGCATTTTGCCAAGTTGTACGTAACAAGTCTGCAGAACTCTTCATTACTTTTGTTGATAAACTATCCAGCTCCACGTGCTTCTGTGTTTCTTAGTGAAATAATGATATTGAAGATCTCATTCGGCTCTGTCTCACATAACATTTGTCGCTTAGAAGGCGCTAAGCGCATTTGCCTAGTAGAAAGATACCACTGCATTAAGGTCGCAATTGCTATGTAAATCTATTTGAACAAGAGGTTTGGGATGAGCATGCAAGGACAGGTTAGCTTAAGCTCAAAGATACAAACTTGTAGATTTTTTAATGCAGATTGGCATTTTGACTGATTGTCATTTGCATTCCTTGCGGCTATATTGTCACTCATGACAGGCAATAAATTTTTTTGAAGTACTAAACGTTTGAAGCCAATAGTTTTTATCCTATCGCTATCCAATCCTCTTGCATAAGTGCTTTATATATGTATAAGCAGATACATAAGCTGCAGCATCACGTTGTACAGTTGAGTATACCTTAACAGTCCAAGAATCTACTGAAATCGCATTTTTTAAGAAAACCATTAAGAAAATAATAACAGCGTTAGAATACAGCAACTTATGATTACATCTCTATACAAACCGCGCAGTCTCCCCTGATAGGAAAACGAAGAAAAAACCAATTTTCTCCTACAGGTGTTCACTGTAATAGTTATCCGAATCTTCTCGTTAGTCTTTAATTACGATAAATGTATCCCGAGACAGTTCAAATTAGTAGATAATTGATCTGATTGCGTAACTTTTGGCGCTCGTGCGTGCGCGTCAACGGTTCACATTGGCGGTCCGTCCGCTACGTGGTAGCCGTGCTCCTAACCGCGGAGTGCAGCCGAAATTCTCCGTTCCATAAATAATTAAGGAACATAAAGTTTTATATAATACCACAACGGACCGCATATCTAGTTATCTGGTAGTTCTATCTGGCGTACAGGTGCTTGTCATTATTTATAGCGCATGCAGTACTTCAAATCATTGTTAGATCGTTTAGAATCGTTTGCGTTTATGAGATCAGTATTAATAGTTTAGACAGTGTTGCTGTCAACTATTTTGCATCATCGAGTAAGGTTATTGATAGTTTGATTGTGGAGTATTATCACCATGAGACAAGAAAGTGAAAAATGATTTCAACCGATGCGCATTCACGCAGGTGCTTTCATGTATGCACAATTAGCGACGTCGATCTTTTAATAAATTTAATTGAAAACTTAATACAACATGTATGTGTGTACATATGTAAGAAAGTAGCGGCAGAACAGTTTTACAACCGTACAATTGTATGTATGTATCTTAGCTGTTGTTTATGGAAAGATGGCGTTTCCAAATCTCCAGTTATATATCGACACCTGCCCAGTTATTTATTATTTTTTAATTGCAATTTACTAATTGGGTTTCTTTCTCCTTTATGATGAAGGTAATAATTATATGTTGATACTTGTCCTGCAGGAACTGTAATAATTCCTTCTTAACGAATTGTTAATTTGAACTGGTACCGTAAAAGTTGCAAATAAAATATGTGTACCTACCACATATATGTATGTATGTTACTGTTATTGCATAAAAGGCAATCGAAGGAAAGTCCAAATTTGGAGAAGAACTTGTATTTATCGAGACAGTTATCGCTTGCAATTAAGTAGTAATATCTCGACAGAATAAATTGTATTAGTGGTATGAGCTTCTTGCTCCTATGTCAGTTTGTGCAGATGAACCAGTTCCAGGCATACGTATGTATGTATGATTGATCCGCTGAAAGTAATAAATCACCTTCTCTTTTTGGGTTTTAATTAATCACTATTCAAAAGTACTATTTCAGAATTTTAAACTAAGGAGCAAAGTTATCGGCAGCTATGATTTTTTCCAACCACATTGATGCTACAAAATAAAAAAAATAACTGTGGCGAACGTTTACTAACGTAAGACAACTGCCGTATTTATGTTTCTTTGAAACCGTCCTACTCACCTCCTTCGGGTAATACCTTGAGAGGTCCACCGCTAATGAATAAAACTGTGATGGTAATAAGTTCTTTTTTTGTTGGAAACTAGCAGATATTTAGCTATACTGGCTCAAAAGAGATAAACTTTTTTGACTGGCTTAGTTGTGGAATATCAGACCAGTCAGTGTGAGATTTTTTGATCGGTCTCCTACTGTTGGAATCAAGCACCATAACCTCAGATTACCCTGCCAGCCCCTACCTTCATTTCTTGTAAATAGAGTTCCTTAGAGCTGTATTTTGTATACAAGAAAACTTACATATACAGAATGTTCACACTTAAACCCGCACCATTGGTAACTCCGTTATTATTGGAGCTAGGTAGTCGTTCAAATTAGCAAACTAGTAGGATTTTTCCTGGCGGTTACGACGATGAAAACAAAAAAAACAATTGATTCAGATATTTGACAAAATGTAGTTTTTAAAATGGAACACCCTATATATTTTTATGCCGTTGAATAAAGAATTTAGTTCTGAATAAAAATGTTTCAATACATTACCTCAAAAAAATTGAAAATAAAAAAGTTATCACGTGATTTCTTAAACATTGCATTTTGTTTAAAAAAATTGATGAAAGACGTAGCATGTTTCACATGTTTATCCAATTGAAGTCATCTTCAGATATTAAATAAAATAATATCATAAACATCCTTAAAATTTGCTTACTTTATCACTAAAACGTAAGTTTTCAAATGAGATACCGTGCATTTTTAGGGATTTAGGATTTGTTTTTAGGGATGCCTAACGAAATTTGGAATTAAATGATATGTACTGATTATTGTAGACTATTCTTTTGTTGAACGGATGAAAAAATTTTTTGTATAGGTCCGAGAAGGTTCATTTTGAAGTTCTTCCACATTTTGGTAACGATGTTTGTAAACTTCATTTTTCATTCGGCCCCATAAAAAAAATCTAGCGGAGTTAGATCTGGTGAGCGTGGGGGCCACAGAACTGGTCCATGAGTTCCAATCCAACGGGGTCCAAACAGTCTTTCCGGTAATGCGATAACGATATGGTGATTACGAGCCGGTGCACCGTCTTGTTGGAAGTATATCCGCGGCCTATCCATCAAGTTCACGTTGTCTACGAAATCTTCTAATATATGAGACATAAAGTCCTCACATCTCTCTGCCATCAATGAGTCGCGGTAAAAACAAGGACCCACAATTTTAGATCCAATCATACCACACCAAACATTAAGGCTGAACCGATGTTGTGGATTAGTGGGATGAGCCAAAAAAGGATTTTCCCGAATCCAAAAATGATAGTTTTTTCGATTAAACATTCCATTATTAGAGAAGTTACTCTCATCCGGCCATAAAACATATCGAGGAAAATTTGGATCTTCACATTTATGTAGGAAGCATTCACAAAATTCCATTCTTCTTATATCATCATTAAGATGCAAAGTTTGTACTGGCCGATATTAGTATGGTTCAAAATTATAATTTTTTAAAATTTTATGAATCGTTCCCAATGAAAGATCTATTTCTCTTGCCAATTCTCTAATTTAATTGTTAGGCTGCGCCTCAAAATATCCCAGTACGTTTATCTCTACCTCCTTACTAACCACAAATTGCTTCTTCTTTCTATTCTTCTTGAAAACCTCTTCGTTTCGCCGAAATTGTCTGTATAATTCCAAAAAATATCTTCTTTGAGGAATCGCGCGCTCGGGAAACATTGCACTAAAATGTTCGCGAGCTCCAATAGTGTTTTTTCTCTGAAATATGTAAGCTTCCATAATATCACATTTTTCCTCATGTGTGAAAACCATTTTTATTAAAAGAAAACACGAAGAAAACAGCAAAATAACAATGCGAATTTTAAAACACTGATAAATTAATTTGACGGATTGTTATTGAATATTTTTTTTTGATTGGTGCCTACTTGATCTAAATTGTGACGAACTATTGTAATGTAGGCTAATTTCATTTTATCTTTTCCTTTTTTTCTGAGTGAAGTTTTAAATTATACTGTGTTCCATTTTAAAATTGGTACTTTTCTGATTATCTCGGGAATATGCCCCTTTAAAGAAATCACGTGTTAACTTTTTTTATTTTTAATTTCTTGATATAATGTATTGAAACATTTTTGTACAGAACTAAATTCATTATTCAACCGCATAAAAATATACAGGATGTTCCATTTTAAAAATTACATTTTGTCAAATATCTGAAAAACGCGACGTTCAATTGTTTTTTTTTGTTTTTATCGTCGTAACCGCCAGGAAAAATCCTACTAGTTCGCTAATTTGGACGACTTCGTAGCTCCAATAATAGCGGAGTTACCAATGGTGCGGGTGTAAGTGTGAACACCTTGTATAGCTCTCCAAATAAATCTTTATGCTGTGTCTTTGCACGAACACAATATGAAAGAAATTATTTCGTCACACATCCATCGTTCAAGATACCGAAAGGAAGGTAACAGTTCTCTGTGATTCATCTAACATTCTCTTTGAGAATAATTTAAATGAGCCAATAGTGCTGTAGCAAAGCTCTCGAAATTACACAACACGAACTGCAGTTATAGTCAAACTTGTTGTCAAACTTGTTGTCAACTACATTTGGTACCACTTCACCAAATCACATCTGGATTATTAACTAATGACATTTATGATATTGCAATATTGTACCATGCACCAACAGATACTTGACTTTATGGATATAATGCTAGAAACCAGGGTAGATTCACTATTTTTTGGGGTGATAGAACCACACATAAACATCTGCTTCTATAAAAACTCTTTTATTTGTTTTTCCCTGGTGATCTTTGCCACCATTCCTTGGACTTGCTGTGTATGTATTTATTGATGGACGTTTTAATTTGCGATTTGGTGATCAACCCCCACGAATGAGCTTGACAGACCTTCTCACGCCCTTGTAGCGGGAAACCCAGGTCAATGCTAATTCTCTTTGGGAACCGACCTCATTGAAGGTGCTTACGCAATCTCAAACCAGCTTGGAATCAAGAATAAAATCATTTGTTGCCTGCCTAATACCAACATTTTCAAATAAATAATTCACAAAGAAATTTCTACTAGCGCTAATCATGTTAACATAACAAGAGCTGTTTTTACGAAACACTTCAGAACAATTTCACACAAATATGTAACATACGTACACAACAGGCAACATAATCATAACGAGGTCAGTTCCGCCAGATGCAAAATAATGCATTGTAATGATGCATGGAATTTTCTGTATACGCATAAAATATTTATTAAAGTTTCCTTCGTAAGTTGTAATACGCGAGAATTACGTCACTTTAGCTGCATACTGATATTTATATTACTGAGTTTTATGAGTAATATTATACGTTATCTTTCTTTAGACGAAAAAAAAATGTTGCAGTTTACAACTTGCATATATGAATCTTCCATGACATAAACATTTCGTCGGGATAATCCGCTTTTCTACAAAATATCTACGCAAGTTATCTTAATAAATTAGCATTTTTTTCTGTGAAGTAATTGTAAACATGTTTATGTTCTAATAGAAAATGTGCAGCAATAAAATAGAACAATGTAGTCTAATAACATTTAATTTAATCTGCTTCTTTTTATAATCGTAGTAAAATACGTATACCTACAGTGCTTTCGAATAGTAACGAATAAATTTATTATTTCTGAAATTGAGAGTTTTAATGATTAAAGCAAATGTTGAAGTTGCTCACCGTTGACTACCTGATAGTAACTTAGACGCTTAATAAATTCTTGTTGAAGATGATCAATAACTTCAGTAGGTATACGATGTATCTCCTGACGAATTCTTTCTTTTAATTCCTCTAAATTCGCCGGTCTACTAGCGTTTACTTTGCTTTTTAAGTACCTCGACAAGAAGTAATCCAGGGATGTCAAATCTGGCGATCTGGCTGACCACTCAATCGACCCTCTTCTCCCTATCCAACCATTGGGGAATACTGCATCTAAATCAGCACAGACAGGTGCTGCATTATGGGGAGGTGCACCATCATGTTCAAAGAAAATGTCATTTTTCTGAAGATCACGTTCCTCATTTGGATATAAATTTATTAGTTCGGGAATAAGATCGGCTCGAAGAAACTCCAAATATCTTCCACCAGTTAGGTTCCCGTAAAAAAACTAAGGACCCAGAATTCTTCCTTCGACTATGCCGCACCACACATTTACTTTCTGAGGATGTTGAGTGCGATAGTCCATCATACATCAGGGATTCTCGGTAGCCCAATAACGACAGGACTGCTTATTGACATGGCCGTTCAAAGCAAACCATAAGCAAACGTAGCCTCCTCAGAAAAAAATTCATTTTTTACGAAATTATTATCATTAGTGCATAGCTCTTGCAGTTGCTCGCAGAATTGAATTCGCCGATCAAAGTCGTCTTCAGGATAAGACATATCTCATAAGGATGATACTTTGCTTTTTGTCACAATTTTGTGAACTGTTAACGCTGCCATATTGAAATCAGAAGCCACTTGGTTAAGTGTCGAGTGATAATTTTCTTGTATTGCCAACAAAACGTTAAGTTTGAGGGTCGACCAGATTTACGTAAATCACGAATATGTCCAAAGTTACGGAATTTACACTCAATATTGCTTACCATGCTTTGGCTAATGGGACACCCACCAGAATGAGTTTCACTGAATAATTCAACTACTTTTTGTTGCGTGCGCATCCTTTCAGTTGATTTCACCATTTTAACAAAGTCACTACTCAATAAACAGTTCAAATACTGATTTTGTCAAATGAAAGATATGAAATCGATAAGATCTACTATGATATCAAAAATTAAATTGGTCAATGTTGGTCATGGAATACAAAACGCTTGTCTTAATTCAAATCATCCTTTTGAAATAATTCAATCATTGTCAAGCTACACTAACATTATCAATAATCTACAAATATGTTACCTACTTAATTCAGCTGTAAAATAATAATGAACTACAAGTTATGAAATAAATAACGTTTTTATTAACCAGAAAAACTAAATTACAATAATTGTTGGATATGCCCCCGTTTTGTTCAGTGCACAAGTTTACGTGCCTCCTCTTGCTGTGAAAAGCGTTTTGCAATACTTCTGGCGTTATGGATGCATATTGCTGAACAATTCTTTGTTGCAGTTCTTGCAAATTATGTACCTATCGAATTTACGAATCTTATTTTTTAAATAAGGAAAGATAAAATAGTCCTTAATTGTCAAACAAGGTGATCTCGGAGGAAACTCAGCTTCCGTATGCAAACTGATCCGCCGGTCATCAAAAAACTCGCGGAAGTAACCGTATTGAGATTCATCATCGTCTAACTGTTGCACAAATTCAGTAAAAAAAATATTTCTGTACCTTTCTGCGTTGACGGTGAAATTGACAAAATGGGGCCCAATTATTCTTCTGCGAGAAACTACCATCCAAACACCAATTTTCTGAGCATGTAGTGGCGTTTCAATAAAAATATGCGAGTTATCAGTGCTCCACATTCACATATTCTGATAATTGATGTATCCCGAAACGTGGAACCAAGCTTCGTCAGACAAAAAAGGTAAGTTCAGCAGATCGTCATTTATTAAATTATTAACGAACCAATGGCAGTACGCAAGGAGTCTGGGGTGGTTTGCAGGCAGAAGTGCTTGATATGATTGCATCTTATATGGATGCATGTTCAGGTCCTTCTTTACAATCGTTTGGCATGTTCCATAAGAAAGCTGAATTTCTTGAGAGAGACGTTTTAAAGGTTTTGTGGGCTCTTCTTCCATACGTTGACAAACGTCATTAATAACTTCTTTTGTACGAACTCTTGGTCTACCAGCATCTTCTTTATGCGTCACAGAACCAGTTTCGCAAAACACTTCAATACAATTTGAAAGGCGTGAATAAAAATTGTCCAGTAATACTACTACAGCTGGGAAGTGCTCTCGAAAATTGTCCAAACACAAGTTGACTGTATTCCCAAGTTCCATTAACTAGCACACCCGTTCGAAAATAGACTTCAATCATGTAAATTTTGTGCTCTGTGGTGCGAATCATAATTCAAAAACCGTGCAGGATTAGAAAATTTCAACACAATAACTTGACAGATTGTGACATTCAGAAAATTATGACATACCTAAATGTACGGTGCACGCTACGACAATAATTTTAAAATCCCTGACCTCCATTGACCATTTTAATTGTTGATATCATGGTACAAAAAACCAAAAAAAATACGATTTCAAGTTTTTTTAGTATGCATGCATCATAAACCAATCAAAACACACCCATAAGCGTGCATAATCGGGCGTTTATCGCACTGCGTGCTATAAAGGTTGCTTGGTAACAGCCAATCCCAAGCGTTTAATAGTCCAGTGAAATGTCAGGAAATGTCAAATGACATATAGGTACATGTCACTCGATAATATGTATTGGAATTATTGATTATTGATTTGAATTATTATTTGGACTTTGCAGGTATTAAACTTAATTCAGCTTCAGCAGCTAGTTTTTAAATTTCTGTCGACATTATTAATACAACAGTGATGTTTAATAATTAAGTGAAATGTCAAATGACATAATATAGAGACACATTTCACTCGATAAAATGTATTGAAATTACTGATTTGATTTCTTCTAGTTAAAATTATTGTTGCATTTATACTAAAAAATATCGTATGACACAGTGCATAATTAGCTTTTAAAGCACTCGTAACGTTAAAGCCACTCCGCTTTACGTCGTCGTGGCTTTAAACTCGTTACTCGTGCTTTAAAAGCTTGATTATGCACTAACTATCTGACAGTAATAAAAAACATTTTGTCACTAAGACAACTGTCAGACAAGCATAATTTCTGACGATGTGTACGTAGAATGGCACGCTCTTTCAATTGGCATGGTCGAAATTGGGTGTTGCCATTTAAAAAATTATCAATTGCGCCATATCTCGATTGAGGATTAGGTCACAAATATGGGTCGTACGTCGAAAAGGGCCTTCGTTTAAAACAAAATCGACGTGTCAGAGGATTTTTTCTAAAAACTCTCAATTTCAGAAATAATGAATTTATTCGTTACTATTCGAGAGTACCATATGTGTGCATGTATTCCTAGCTGTGTAGTCACAATATTATCAAGATCGTGCTAGTCAAATATGTAAAATATTTATTAATTAATTTAATCAATGTTTTCTGTGGCGCAGGCTCCTTTCATTATTTGTTTAGTAATTATTTTAATCGTACGATCCTGTATTTTTTGTAAAAAGGAATCCTGTTAAAAACGCCGTCATTCTAAATAGTTCTTATTGTCTGTGGAGATATACAACTGTTTACTAATGCTTTATTTAATGAGAACATTTAGGAGAGAAGGCTATTAATTTATGATTCCCAGATATGGTAAAGATGTAAATCAAATTGTCATTCCAACGGCTTTTATTTTCAAGCAATTTAAACGTGATGCAGGGCTTCTTTCTAATCCTACTCCTCTATCGCTTACATTAATTTTAATTAATAAGAAATAGTTATATACATCATATTATTTCCACTTAAACTTATTACGAACACGTACAATCAAACTTTTATCGAACAGTGAGCTTACGCGGTAAAACTTTCCACAGGGTGGGGGATGTTGCTTCCAGGCAACAGCTGCCGACACCTGGAGCAAACTGGTAACCCCTCTTCAGTCATTTCATTGATGACGTCGCATCGGTTCCCGTTGTGCATAGTACATACATAAATATACTGTTTCGAGCATTCCGTTTAGTTGCTTATATAACGAGATTTTATTGCAATATTATGAGTAAAATTTGACATCAACATTTCTATAACAGATATTAAATAGGTTGACACGTGGCTATTAAATAAACTAGTACGGATACCTACAGGAAAGATGGCTTAATTAAAGTCGAACAGCATCCGTAATGATAGCCATCCCTGCTGTGTGTACACTTAATTTAATAAAAATTCGAAACGATATTGAGCAATAATTACGAATGACACTGGCGATCATTATTCTACCGGGTTCCGGCATCACTCACGAAATGCAATTAGTTCAATTATTTTTTTGTGTTCGCATTCTTAACTCCAAAGAACTAAAGTCTAGTTACTGATCGATACCTTTTTCGTACACGTAACACACATCTGCCCATCCTTAAATTCTTAATTCGATTATGCCGTTGCGGTTGCTTTCAAAACACAGTTCCAATTACTGTCTGTAGATAGTAAGTCTTTTAATCAGAGATGAAATCTTGATATTGCTTGATACGTATCTAAACTGGTGCGTGATAAAGGTATGCCAGAGGAATTAGAAACGATGAAGCGAGATATATTGTAGGTGAGTACTTATTACCGTGTAATCGAAACGAAGTTCGTCGATTGCACAAACTTATCTTCACCAATTTTTGTTTGGCATATATTGTAATGTGGCAGGTCCATACTTGTACGTTTCCTATACAGAAGCTAGCCAGCGTCTATCCAAACGTGAGTATTCAAAGAAATTTGAACCACCAAAGGCCAAAAGAGCATAGGAAAGTATAACCTTATGAGTCATCTCCTTGGTGCAAAATGACTAATCGCCGAAACGATCTAGAGAATTCTGGGAATGGGTATTCTCCCAATATTTCCCCAACTATTAATAGGGAAACTATTCAAAAATTGGGTACAGAATCATTGGCCACCTAAACTGGTAAAGGAAGCTTAACAGTTGAACAGAAACATAGTTTAAAGTAATGATGGCTGATTTCTTAAGTACTGTAGCTTGTCAATATGCAAATTTTATCCATTAATACCATGAAACGAAAGAAGACTGGGCAAAATAGCTTATATTGGGCGTGAGATAGTATTTGGTCTATCCATTCGTTGTGTGCTTTCTGCGCACGTCTGGATGGCTACTGTTTTGGCATGAAAGATGCGAGTTTTCCGTCCTTTCAAACTCCAACACCCTTGCCATTTGGCATTTTAGAGGCATCTATGAATCAGCGATGCGGATTTAGATTATTACAGTTTTCCTAGTAGGAAAGGATGGACACAGTTCCCAGTGAAACTGTAAATGTCTAAATCTTCTATGCTCTAACCGACAGTGGTACCGTCTTTTTAATTTAGGTGAAGATCCTGATGCAGGCACCGCTATTACCAAAAAGCCCTTGCTTTGTAAGCCTCCAGGATAGGCTTCTGTTAACAGCTAGGAGGCTTCTGTTCAGAGCGCCAGGTGGAGCAGCGCACGACCAAGTATGGTCTCCATGGGAGCTGTCGGCGTCGAGGACATGCCTTGCCTGATGTCCTAGCAAACAATCCTCTGAATTATGGTCAAAGTGCTTGCTTTAGACTGGCTTTGTGCCACCAGACTGCCTACACGTAGGCTATAGAAGCTACAGGTTTTCACCCCCTATGTTTTAACGGACATTCCTCTGCAGTCCCACAAAGATCTCGTCGTTTGGTTTGCCATATATTCCAGGTGCAATTTGGACATCAATTTAGCGTCCAAAATAACACCTAGATATTTAGCTTCGCTGGATATTAGTATCCTAGAGCCGAAGATGGTTGGCCACCACAGCTTGAACAGTTTCCTTCCTCATGTCAGTTTCTTAGAGATAATATTTAGCCCTTTTTTTGACACCAGCTCTCCACGATACTACACCCTCAAACTTTGCGTCGACCATGATGGTGATATCATTGGCGTAGAAACCCACCACCCGAAGATTGTGAAGCAGGTCATCCACCACTAGGTACTAGGTCAGTGACTATAGCGCACCGCCTTGAGGGCAGCCGGCTGCTACGGTTGTTTAGGGTAAGCTTTATCTAGAAAGTAATCTCTTCAGACATCTGACAAATTGTAACCAGTATTCATTGACAGCTGGTTGACACATGACAATTTCGTTGACAGTTTATGTTGTGTCATTTTTTCAGGTTACTATTAAATTAGCTAAAATGGGTGCGTTAGTTGATGTACTTGTCATCTCTGTCACATATGAAGACGAATAATTTTTGATAACTTTGAACAAAAAATAAAATTATTTCTTTTATACTTGGTTGGCCATAGTCTCACTCACTTTCAAATAGCAGCTCTTAGGCTGCCACTTTTGGGCATGTCTGTAAAACCAACTAAAAGCTTACAACTTCGCCTACTGGAATACTGGAGTACTCAAGGGAGAAATGAAGCACTCAATGAAGCGTTTCGCGAAACTCACAAAGAAATGGTAGAGACTCACCACTAACTGGGACTAGACCAGGTCACCAAGGTGGTTGGTCAACTCCCACACTACCATGAATAATACCGATCTTGAGACTTCATTTCTTGAAACCAGATTACATGCAAACATCTAAGTAGCTACTCAAAGAATGCTGCTACTCCAGCAGTCACATACATGCATATGTATGCGCAATTCAACCATCATCATCGAGAACAAATTAAATTCTTGGAACACTCCGTATATATTTAATACTTTCCAGTTAAAGCTGATTAAGCAATTTTGATTCTTTTTCCTTTTTCCGATTCCTCTTCTTAGTACTGGTTTATCTAAGTGGATCCCTGATGCAACCTGTTAATTTGTAAACAAGTTCAAATTGTAACGAACACATTCCATGCATTAAATTGCATTTCAGTTTCTACTATAGATAAGCGTAAATTTCATCCAGTTTAAACTGAAATTCTTAAAACGAGATAATAGTGATTCGGTCCATCCACAAACACTCACACACAACTTAAAGATATTTTCGAAGACGCGCGTGAAAGATAAGAAGCAATAATGAGTAAATTAACGTAAGCACGTTACTTATTGCTAATTAAAGCAGAGTACGAATATCCGAAAGGTCAAATACCTCTTCCCCTGCGTTCGTTTCCAAAACTATAGTTACAAGTCTGACACGTGTCTGCACACCTCCTCAGAAAAATTGTAACATACCATAACGACGGTGAGTACTCATACACATACATATACGGGAGATTGTTTTCAACGTAAAACGTTCTTGCCACGAAGGATAATCTGCTATGTAGGTATTTTCGAGCTTTTAGCAAGGGCATCGCTGAAGACGAGGTACTCGTTAAGATACACACGCCCCGGTTTAATTGAGTGTTATATGTATATCATAATTTTCGCAAAGAGGAGTTTTGCATAAAATATGCTTCGAACGCCTTCTTGGCACGCGCGTCAGGATCATTGAACTTGCTACATATTAATAAATCGACATTATGTGAATACATACGTTCGCGAGAAAGGAATTGTATTTATTATTATTGCGGTCGATTATAGAATGTCGCTGCGTGCTATAGTTACATCCGCAACTGGATGAGTTAGTTTGGAAACAAAATATGGCATTTCGTGTTTAAATGTCTTAAACTTAAGCAGCGATTTGATCCTCCAAGATCGAATTCATTTCGTGTCTTTACAGTTAACATCATTGTCAATGATTACTACCTTAATAATATATTTTTTTTATGGAGGTGAAATGCTGTTACGCACATTGTGTTGGACTCCAGCTTCTCTAGAAGCGGCCTACCAACTAAAACACCCCCTACTCCTCTAAACAACAAATTGGAACCGTTTATCACATTTCTTCAATTTTGTTGTCGTTATGGTTTATCCCTCTCCTGATGCAAGATCTATAAAATATCAATTAAACAACTTTTTTCCACCACGATTTAATTCATATCCTCCTTCTTAGTTCGTAGAACATTTCTAATAAAACATGACACCAAATCCCATACATGCTCAGACTCTATCATTGGCTGTATAATTTCGCCTATTTCGTTATTAAACGCATTTCTCCATTCTAACCAACGATTACAAACAAAAAATGTGTGATCATCTATTTTGTCAGGACAATGCAAACAAATTTCAGTATCAATTTTTTTTCATACGGTATAAATAATCAGTTATAATATCACAAGAGCATAGAAAATAATCGATTATATTTCCGAGTCACGAGACGTATTCTGCGAAACACCACGAGAGCGTAGCTCGAGTGGTGTTTTAAGGATATACATACGTCGAGTGAAGAGGTAATATAATGGATTATTTTCGTTTGCTCGAGTGATATTCGTTACGATTATATAAAGAATTAATTAACGAAAAATTAACTGTTTCTAGACATATTTATGTGTTTTAGCGGTATTTTGCGGTGTCAAATCTTCAATTTCTTTATCTATATCGGTCCCCGTGCTTATACCAAAGCGTTCTATGTCGAAAAACTTAAAAAAGCAACCACCCGAAGAATGTGAAAGTTGGAGTAGCCAGGCGCCTATATGATGGAGCCAGGACTATCTACTAAGAGAAAAAATTCGTCAGTTAGCACAGCAGGAGTAAGAATTCCAGAAGAATAAGACAGGGTGTGTACTACGGTAATGCTCTGCGCAAAATGCCTATCAGAAAAAAGTTTAGGCAATAAGTAGAAGGTTAGAACAGCAAACACAACACAAACAAATCAACCCTAACCAGAACCAAGCAAAACAAAATGAAGCAGACAACGCAGAAATGTATATACCAAGTACAGTGATGTCTCGTTATTACGACTCACTTTGTCAAACAAACTACGCATCGCGCTGCTTACTCGATACAGATTGTGGCATGCTTGATTAGATGATACACACAGTCTATGTAATGCCATATACGAGTGTATACACGTTAGTAGTTAGTAGCGTGGACAAATACACATTGTAAAGATTAGTGGCGAGTGCGTGATTTTCCTCCAATTTTCCAAAAAATTATTGACGATAATGATCTTCATCCGAACGTTGTTTTCAATGTTAATGAAACGGATCTCTCTAGGAAGAAAATGCCCTCCAGAACATATATTGCGCAAGAAGACAGATCTGCAGCGGGTTTCAAGCCAGCTAGAGATCGCCTTACTCTCCTCCTTGGTGGCAATGCATCAGGAACTTTCAAACTAAAGCCGCTATAAGTGTACCGAAAACAACCTCGCGAAAAAAACACTTCTGTTATTGGATAACGCACCTGGACATCCACCAAATCTTGGCGAAATTAGCTCTGAACTTGCTGTTAAAGTGGTTTACTTTTCTCCTAATACCACTGCTCAACCGATGGGCCAACACATTTAAAGCTTACTACCTACAGCATTATTGGAAAGAAAACAACATCTTGCAAGCTGTTAACAACATAAGGGTGGTAAATGACAATGGCTTGTATAAAAGGTGTCTCCCACAAAATCTGGCCTTATGATCTAACACACACGAAAATGATGAAGGCGTCACTAAGCTCCTTTAAAGTCATTCTCAACCCCTGTCCACTGAAGAACTAGAAGAATTGGCATGATTGGGAAGATGAAGCTGTTATTATGCCAATGCAGACCAATGATCTACAGCAGACAATGATCTACAGGGTAGGTGGTACGGATCCTGACTGGAAACGCAGCTATATCACCAAATTCTACAATGTTTTTTTATGTATGTGCAGTGAAACGAAGATTCGTTCTACGACTGTATTTTTAAGAACGTATCTAGGTCATAAAACGAGACTTTATTGTACCATGTACATGTGGAAGAACATACATTGGAGGAACAAGCAGATCTATGCAAGTCATAATCAAAGAACATTCGTTCAACAATTGGGAACAACTAGGGAAAAATCTTGCTTGGTGCAACATTTCTCCATCCAGAGGTTTATTTTCCAAAAATCAATGACAGCGAAGCATGATGCCCCAATCAAAATCCGATCCTTTACAGAATTTTGAACAGTTTAAACAAGAGAGCCCACCGTATTGGCCGACGCCAATGCTTCATCTGTGGCAATTAACCGTAAGCAAATGGAATAATTTTTGATATCTAAGAATATCGTGCTCTTAGACTACAGCAAGGATGCCGGCTGCTCATTCCAAAAGATAGCCATCTAGACATCCTGAGGTCGTTCTTTAGTTGAAAAGCAAATTGCTGACGCATTTGTACTACTACTTCTTGGCTGCTATCTGGAGGTCCATCCTGGAGTCTTTAAAGCAGTAAAAACAGTTGTATCATTAATCTATAATAAATCAGCGAAATCAGGCTTAGGATGTAGAAAGAATTGCGAATCAAGGAGACCTATGCTAGTCAGAATCAAAGAACATCGAATATTCGTTCGACTAGGAGAAAATCTCTCTAGGCGCAACAGGCCTGGGTAGAAGATAATAGGAATTGAATGGGACAAAGCTAAAAGGAAAAAGGGACAAACTAAAGGAAGAAGCATATATGGGCACAAAACCAAATGCCATACCTACACCAAGGGCGGATATCAAAGATGTTTGGTTTGGAGGCCACGTTGCCATCAGATCTGCGCATTCCAGTACAAAAATAGAATTTTATGTAGTGTAAAATTAGTCATTCATAATCCATCTACAAGCCACAGTTTCAGTTCCAGGATTAGAAGTTTTGGGATGAAATGTAATTAAAGCACCACCATCTATTAAGCAATTCCTCAAATGTGAAAAAAATGTGTAGCAATGCTGTTCCCTTTTAAGATTAATATTCTTTGAACAAACTAATACGGCACGTGCAAATAATGGATTCAGAAAAAAAT
>SMLS01064235.1:0-42076 GCA_004785975.1 Popillia japonica
TAACTATTAGAGCTAGAACAAATGTTTTATACAAAGCACCGTTTGCGGCTTTGGGCAGGGATGCTAACGTATTGTATGATGATCCTTTTTTTGTTAGATAATTTAGCTATCACACCTTTTTGTGTTGTTGCACTGTTGTGTTGTATTAAGGATTTTGGGTTTTGGTTTATTATATATTGTGTAACGACTTGCATTTGTTGTTGTTGTTGTTGTTGTTGCCACTGAAATTTTTCGTTCATTTAGCACTGTTGTTTTGATTTGTGGCTGTCCTGTAATTGGAGTTTTCTCTGTTGGACAATAGAGTTAAGCGTAACAAAATGTCTAAAGTTCGAAGATGTCAAAATTGTCACCCTGTTAGTGACTTTGGCAGAAGTAGAAGTGTTTTCGATCGAGATGTTGCTATAACGCGTCAAATCCGTGTGATATAGTGTTACGCATACTACACTATATCGGAGAATTCGAGCGTTCGGAATTCTTCATACCGCTCACGATTAGTATTTCTTTTGACGGCAGACCCCTGTCGTCAACGCTTGAACTGATGCAGAGAACGGCAACATTGGGAAACAGAATAGCATAATGTCGTCTTCAGCAACGAATCGCAATTCTGTCAGTGATATGCACCACGGCCGTATAAGGCTGCGACCCCAGCATGGAGAGTGATGCGATATTGGGTTTGCTGTTGAGAGAGGCATATACACAGGACTGTTAGAGTAATGGTTTGGAGGGCTATTGCTTTTGGAAGCCGATCATCACATCAATTTTTAGCAAGACAATGCATGTCCCCATATTGTTCCTAGAACTATAGACTTTCTCTAAGAAGCAGGCGTTAATGTTTTGGGATATCATGGGAAAAAGACTGTCCACTTTGGACCATCCTCCACAAACTTTGGCGCAGTTAATCAACGAAATTCAAGTTACTTGGAACGAGGTGCCACAAGCAGATATCGACCATGTATTTTTGTCGATGCTTAGACGTGTACAGGAGTGTACTCAGCTAGAGGGTCGCCAAACACATTACTTTTTTGTATTTTTCGTGTTATATGTTAATAAAAGATCTTGCACATGTTATCGTTTCACTTCTCAAACTGAAACTATCATATCACTCCTTCTGCGTGTAACACTTCTAATATCACTATCGAATGTAGTTATTAAGTAAAATTCTGGAATTACTAGCTCCAGGTATGTACAAACTCATGATTACAATCATAATATAAAAGGAAGAGGAATCAATTGATCTAATTCCATACATTTATCATATAGGTATGGCCAGATTAAGCTGTAAGCGGATGAATTGTTTACAGATGGATAGACGCAATATATACACATACATACATATGTAGTAGCATTGCACTAATGTATCAAGGATGGGTAGATTGTGTTGCTTTTAAACAAAGACATTAAGCGATTATTATTATTGTACGATTCACGATACTGTGTATGTATGTGTATGTACGTATATACACAAGAAGGTAATTCGGAATGCTAGCTTATGCATTGCGTAAGTACTATAAGATAATTTTCTAGTTTTATTAAGGAGTTCTAACAAGTTAATTATTGCTTAATGTGCCTGTAATTATAATCCCATTGTTTTGTATAAGTCTATGTCTACGTGTCTCTACAAAACTAAAGTTTATTTCAAATACAAAATGTGTACAAAACACAATGCTAAATCACACATATCAAATTGAACGGAGGTATGCGAACGGTGCGCATCCATACAGGCCATACGCAAAACGAGTTCAACTTTCATTGTACGGCAAATATCACGCTGAGAGTATAGCTGATTAATGTAATTGCAAATCAAAGTAACATGTTATATGTGCGTAGTAAACATATCTGATACATGTATAATGTGTTCGTAATTTTTATGTTCTCGTACACGTTCAAATGTGTCATTCGATGCGATTAAAATAATTGCGAATGCGATGGAAATACATATGTTTAAATTATCTGCTGTACCGATTTGTCCGTCGAGTTTGTAGCTTAATAAATACGTTACGTTGGCGAAAAACGTCCAGTTGAAACAAATAAATTTCTATATGAAAATTGTATTTACCAAGGGAGACTAATGATTATTGTCAGTGTAATATCTTGATTTGGAATGAGATTCTTATAAAAATTTCTTTTAAGCTGTCTCACTGGCAAAAAAAGCTCGCAAATTCGGGCAGTTTTTTATATAACTATCATTTTGTTAATCGTCACTAAATTAGAGATAGAGACTGCAAAAATACAGACCACAATACTACTGTTGAGTTTATAGTTGTAAAAAATATGACAAGAGCGACTGACGCATAAGGAGAACTAGATAGAGGGCATTACATTCTTTCATTTCTTTCCAAAACATCGTCCATATATATATTATATACAAGGTCATCATACAATTTGAATATACATATAGAAACAAACAGTTATTAATTTGGAATATAGTTCAAGTTGACTAAAGTGACCTAGATGCAGGCTAACATAGAATTGTTTAAATCAGAGTACAAATCCTAGTTGTAATGTTGGACTTCTTATGTTATAAAACACAAAAATTTTGTTTTTATAGAAGATTTTGGACAAATTAATTTAAAGCTGGAGTAGAGACGAGAGCATGAAGTGGACGCTTTCTTTTCTGACGATTATGCGTATTACCAAAATGAGAAAAATGCTGTCAGCACAAAAATACGCTAAAGCAACAAATTCGTTCTATTAACGAGCAGAATCGTGTAACTGTTGTGGCACGATGATGTTCTCAAGAAAAGGAAGTCCCTACTTTCACAGATTTGACATTATATTTGCATCTTCAGGTGAATGAGCCTCAAGTTTATGCTGGTCTTCTCATACGTCACCTCCTGTGAACACCTTATCAATGTGGATATAGTTTGGCTATTTTCCTTGGTTCTTCCAGTAATCGGTAAAACATATGGACATTTCATTTCTCTATTGAACTAGTGACAGTCCGTTTACTGCCTGTACATTAACCACACGACTTTCTGCAGGTTCGAGAAGGTTCAGTCTCAAGTCTCATTTTGGAAACAAATTTGGAAGATATTTCAACACCTTATGATAGTAATTATATGTTTTGATTATATGATGGTAATGGTTTTCGATGATATTTGAGGCTATATGGTGGTTTCGGACATCCAACGAATTTTGCTTGTTTCAAGACTTCCAATTCCTCTACTTTTCATAGTGCATACATCGGGGAAATTGTTATCTCTATCCTGGAGAACGATGGCAGGTAATACAACATTTATTATAGAAATTGTGGCGTCCCTTTTAGGGTGGGTAGAAACGCTAAACTGGAAGTAAGGTTAAACACAAAGGTACAAGTCAATCTAAACCACAAAAGGCTGCCCTCAATTCTTAAAATTATCTCGCATCATTTTATATCAAGTACGGTGATGTATATGACAGGATTTATGACTCCAAACAGTGAGAAGTGGAGCAATTGACTCGAGAAGTATCCTTAATTATATTTTAATTTGAAATGTATGTAATTTGCAAGGTAGATGTATGCCTTGATTGAGACATATAAGGAATTGTTATGAACTACAGCTGGCGCCTTAATATTTAGTAAATTTATAAATGCATTAATCCCTGAATGTTACTTCTGTGTGCGATGCCTGTTACAAATTTGGTTTGTAATATCTGTCTAACTAAACAGATGAATACCTATATACAATTTTAATCTTTTATGGTCTAGTGGGTTAGTTCTCGAAGAACATACATGTTGGACATATTGCCATAATGTACGAATAATAGTATTGAGGAAGTTGCGCAAAATCCACATACATGCAAATTCAGAAGTGGTATCGATAGCCAGGGAGGGACTCTTGCATAAACAACACACGTTTCTCAAATTGCGAAAGTTTACTTCGAAAATTGAAGTCGATATTTCTTTCCGAATCCTTTTTTTGTTCTCCCGTACTCACTACTACTCCTTCCTTTCGCAAAGATCGTTCTATCCTTGTCCCACCTCCTTACGCCGCGGTACTTACGCCACCTCACCGCACCGTTGTGCCTCCTCTCAGTTTTCTTCTTCTTCTTACCCAGTCACACCGCCACGTACATCTTAAATTAAAAACACCGTGGACTGTACCGTTATTGGAAAACGGGCAGAAGGGGGTGAGAATGGAAGAAAACGGGGAAAAGAAAGAGCGAGAAAGATGTGTGTGTATGTGTGAGGGGAGGGGGGTGCGCGCGCAAACCTCGCAGTTCCAAATTAAAATCCCGATCTTAATTCCAACGTACCGCTAATTTGTCCCTCTCAGTCTACCTCATTGTGTTCGCATGGAGGCGGTTGTACGAACGTAGCGCCATCTAACGGCAGGAGCGTAGCGGCGCGGGATCGAATTTTCAAAAGCGAAAGTCTTCCAGAATAATAATCAAGAGCTTTATTCCCAACCAATAAATACGACTGTAGGATTTTAAACTCATCCGCAGCGCAATTATTCAAGTTATAACATATTCTGCTTTTAATCCGGGAGACCAGTAGTAGAGTATTCTCTCCGTCTCTCCGTTTTCGTTCTATGCTCGTCTTTGTTTGTAGAGCGTCTGCGGGAATGAGTCCGTTTCTTTTAAAGCAGGCAAAAGTTTTAATGACCGGCGCTGCCGAGTTTCTTGTCTTTACTCATTGCATGTAAGTGGAAGACGGGAAGAATTCTCAATCAATAATTGTCACGCGGGGTGAAGACCTTAAAAATGAGGGGAAGCTTGCATATCTAATGTGTATGTGTGTGCGTTTACGTGTACATGTGTTGTGTATATAAACGCCAATATAAGCGCTTAGCATTATATATTCCAAGTCGTACGTAAATTACTGGAAACGATATATTATTATTTAATAATTAATTAACGAAATATATAAGAACACGAAATATCTTAGTTGACTTTGTGACAAATAAAGGTAAATATTGGCAATCATCATCATTCTAAATCAGTAAATCAGTGAGTGTCTTTTTTGTATTTTTTTGTTATATTGTTCAATCGTGGTCTAAGTTAACTAAATGATAGATTGTTCTAGATTGGTTCTACATTGTTGTAGAAATTCATAACATAGTATTAACTAACTGCTAAGCTAAAACAGAGAACAGTTTCTTAGTTTTGTAGCTTTCTTTTTTTGGAATCCAATATTTTTCCGATCGATAAATTATTTCAGGTTGTCATCATGGTCATTCTAAATCAGCAAAGTGCACTTATTTTTTGTATTTTTTTATCATGAATGAAATAATTATCGTGATCTAAGTTACTCCTCATTTCTGGGCGATAGATTGTTCTAGTTTTTTCTAGATTTGTTCTACATTGTTCTAGAAATTTATAACTCAGTATTATCTATTGCTAAGATAAAACAGAGAGACAGTTTCTCAGTTTTGTAGCCTTCCTTTATTGGCTTTTGATATCTCTTCACTTTTTACATCGATAAGTTATTCCAGGTTGTCATCCTGGTAATTCTAAATCAGTAAAGTGTACACTTGTTTGCATTCTTTTTATCATGAATCGTTCCATTGTGATCTAAGTTACTCCTCAACTCTGGCTGATGGATTATTCTAGATTTGTTCTACATTGTGCTAGAAATTTATAACACAGTATTAACTAATTGGTAAGCTAAAAGAGAGAAACAGTTTCTTAGTTTTGTAGCTTTCCTTTTGTGGAATCCGATATTTTTTAGATCGATAAGTTATTTCAGGTTGTCATCATGGTCATTCTAAATCAGCAAAGTGTACTCATTTTTTGTATTTTTTTGTTATCATGAATGAAGTAATTATCGTGATCCAAGTTACTCCTCTTTTCTGGGCGATAGATTGTTCTACTTTTTCTAGATTTGTTCTACATTGTTCTAGAAATTTATAACTCAGTGTTATCTAGTGCTAAAATAAAACAGAAAAACAAGTTTCTCAGGTTTGTAGCCTGCCTTTACTGGATTTTTATACTTTTTAGATCGATAAGTTGGTGCAGGTTGTCAACATGGTAATTCTAAATTAGTAAAATGTACTCTTTGTTGCATTGTTTTTTGTTATCATTAATCGTTCCATCGTAATCCAAGTTACTTCTCAACTCTGCCAGATGGATTGTTCTAGATTGTTCTAGATTTGTTCTACATTGTTCTAGAAATTCATAACATAGTATTAACTAATTACTAAGCTAAAACAGAGAAAGAGTTTCTTAGTTTTGTAGCTTTCCTTTTTTGGAATCCAATATTTTTCAGATCGATAAATTATCATGAATGAAATAATTATTATGATCCAAGTTACTCCTCATCTCTGGGTGATAGATTGTTCTAGATTTTTCCAGATTTGTTCTACATTGTTCTAGAAATTTATAACACTGCATTATCTATTGCTAAGATAAAACAGAGAAACAGTTTCTCAGTTATGTAGTTTTCGTTTATTGGATTTCGATACTTTTTAGATCGATAAGTTGTTGCAGGTTGTCATGTGATAATTCTATATCAGTAAAGTGTACTCCTTTTCTTGCATTTTTTTATCATGAATCGTTCCATCGTGATCCAAGTTACTCCTCCACTCTGGCTGATGGGGTGTTCTAGATTGCTCTAGATTTCTTCTACATTGTTCTAGAAAAGTTATAACACCGTATTAACTAATTGAGAGATAAAACAGAGAAACAGTTTCTCAGTTTTGTAGCCTTCCTTTATTGGATTTTGATAGTTTTTCGATCGATAAGTTGTTGCAGTTTGTCATCATGGTCATCCTAAATCAGTAAAGTGTACGCTTTGATCCAAGTTACTCGTCGTCCCTGAGTGATCGAGTGCTCTAGATTTGTTCTACATTGTTCTAGAAATTTATGACGCAGTATTATCCAGTTGCTAATATAAAACAAAGAATCAGTTTCTCAGTTTTGCAGCCTTCCTTTTTTTGGAATTTAATACTTTTTAGATCGATAAGTTGTTTCAGACTGTCTTGATGGTCATTCTACATCATTAATTCAGTGAATGCACTCTTTTTTGTATTTTTTTGTTATTGTGAATTGCTCCATCGTCTCTGGCTGATAGATTGTTCTAAATGTGTTCTACATTGTCCTAGAAATTTATAACATTGTATTAAATAATTGCTAAGATAAAAGAGAGAGAAACAGTTTCTCAGTTTTGTAGCCCTTTCTTTTTTAGAATTCAATACGTTTTAGATCGATGAAGTTACACCCAGTCTCTTTTTTCAATTATTCAGGTTGCTTTACTAAACCTGTAGTTGCCTAATGTGTTCATTTCGTAAAGTAGTCGAGAAAAAAAAGAAATAAGGTAGGGTTTGTCTTTACTGAGAATTGAAATTTTTAGTTTCTTCCAAAATGTTTGACTTTTGCGTTCTATCATGCATAATTGGCGAGATAATTGAAAAAAAAAAAACGGAATCAAGGTGTGTTCTCCTATTTAACCGAATATATAACATTTTTTCCAAGTTGTTCTATTCGTAAATTATTTGTTTAATAAACACACTCAGAATTATTTGAGTAAAGTATAGAGATATTTAGCAAAGATTTGCTTCGTATAACAGATATGCATAACAGATATGTATGTTACTCATTGCTGTTAATGCATTATTAGTACCATTACTTGAAACTGTAACAACCTGCAACAATTTGGAACAACCTTCTAAATTTCAAATTTCAAAAAGGAACCGAGCTACTTTTTCTATTAGATCAATAAATGTATGTGACAGAACGCGGAAATGTTGGACAAATCGTGAGGTTTTGGGGGGCTTTATTTTCTCAATTATATCATAAGAAATTTGAAACTTCGGAATAATATACTACAAACCTACGATAATCTGGAATAAGTTTCAAAATTTCCAGTTTTAATTGGAAAACTAGTTAGAAATATACGACAAATAGTTTTGTCCAAGTATTTACGAAGGGCACATGGCCATAACATTGAAACAATATAGAACAAAGTTAGAACAGTTACTATTAACTTTCAGTTATACGATTTTCAGACAAGTGGCTAAATGTTTGAAACAACTAAAGTAAGTTGGAATTATATAAAAATGGCAAATTTAAGAATGCTTTAATTTTTTAATTCTGTTCTAAAATTTTATACTATTTTTCAAAGCTCTCTAACAATTTAGAAGAAACGGAGAAATATTTCGAAAAACTGTTAAGATATTCAATTTTGAATAAGCGTGGAAGGGTAGAGGAGCGAGCACTAACTTCAGTGTAGTATTTGATTTGATTAATAATCTGTCCTACGTTAGCAAAGATTTACTCTAACTATCGAAAGAAATACGACCAACTGCAGTAATTATCATCAAAGTGATAGCAAAATCTACATATTTTCAATGAGATGGAATATAAGATTCTGTGTATCTAAAATGTGCTGATATAAAACTATGTTTCTACGTTAAAATATTGACCTAAAATTGTATTTCCTTATCTTTTTTAAAATTTATAACTAATCATTCTGTAGTTTGAATATATTTTAAAATTTTCCTCAAAATTTGATGGATAGGTGTTCTTTAAATGATATATAGAAATTAGTCATGTATTTTGTTCCTGTACTTTTAACTGTGTATGTTGCGGAATTTATATTTTGTATGGAACTTGAAAAAAATGTCACAAACGCTATTCGAATTATCCCTAATGTATGTACATATATTATCATGCATGTATGTCAGTTAACAAACTTAAATATGCATAACAGCCTTGTTTATGTACCTTGCCCATACAATGGAACGCCACTGTTAGGTAAAACGAAATGGGTAATTCTAACTACTACTTTGCGATGTTGATTTATTGATTTAAATAATTATATTAGCACTTTAACTAAATAAAGTAACGTTCCTCATGTAACTAACTAGAACTAAACTCTAAAATTGAGCATTCTAATTAATTAGGTTGCGAAATTTAGGAAGGAGAGTACCTATATGAACATATCGAGGTGCCGGAACTTTGATATATGGGGAGCGAGCTGAAAAGTATTAGAATATAAAACAAAGAACATAATTTTGCGGGTTGAAACTGCATTTATTTCTTAATATTTCATCATTTTACTCTCATAAGAGTCATGAATCCTGGGTGGATTGCCTAAAGCTAACTATTAATTAAAAATGTAAGTTACTTGTTATACGGCATCCCTTGTCGTAAACGCCTTAAATAGACGATGTTTGACGATCATAGTATGTATATCCTTTCGTTAGAGACAGATTTTGAACATTTGTCACTAGTTGGGTCGTTAATGGTTGAACGACCAACCTCACGGACACACTTAAGAATAGTGGAAATTACTTACACACCAATTTTTTTTAACCAGCTTACCTCCAAATATAACTTTTAGTGGTGCTTAGAGAAAAATGACTGAAGAAAATTTATAATAATTTAATTCCTCTCTATCGATTTTTAGATTATATTATCACAATTTTTGTGATTGACTATATTTATTGCCAAGAATTGTATCTATCTGGTATCCGTTAGTATTAAAATTTCACTGTAATATTTAGCATAACACGTAGAGAATGCTCATTACGTGGTAACTTTTATAATTATGACAGCTGCATATTTTTCTTGATTGAAGCTGACAACTGTGAAAAACACTAAAATAATTCTGTACGTGGTGCGGTTTTTGCTTTTTGGCCAAAAAAAGTAAATACTAGTCTAATTTCTAAGTTGTTTTCACTTTCCGTATACACGAGATTTCACATTACCGACCTTGTAGCAGCTACACCATGATATCAGAAAAATTCTTGATAGGGAATACATTGTTGAAGAAGATATACGGTACTAAATCCTGGCGAATATGTATTACTATAGTATTTTTTTAGAAGTATTTATATACTCAGTGACATTAGAAGTGTTACACCCAGAAGGAACGATTTGTTTAACTTGATTTTGTGACAATGTGATGAAACGAAACGAACATTTGCAAGAAATTTTATTAAGATGTAACACGAAAAGAAATTATTAATGAGTTCGGCTACCTCGTACAAAATAAGATGGTTGATGCTTGTGGCACCTCATTCCAAGTAACTTGAAATTCGTTGATTAACTGTGCCAAAGTTTGCGGAGGATTGTGCAAAGTGGACAGCCTTCTCCCCATCATATCCCACACATGTTCGATAGGTGTTTAAATCCAGGGAACGGGGCGACCACGGCAAAACATTAACGCCTGCTTCTTGGAGAAGGTCTATGGTTCGACAGGAATATGGAGACGTGGATTGTCTTGCTGAAAAAAGATGTGTAGACGATCATCTAGATAAGGTAGTAAAGAGGTTTGTCTGACGTTATCTACATAACGCGCAGCTGTAAAACTGCCTCGAATAAACAGAAGTGGTGATCGGCTACCATAAGCAATAGGCCCACCAACCACAGTCCTGTGTACATGCCTCTCAACAGCAAACCTAATATCGCGTCGCTTTCCACGCCGGCGTCGTACTCTTCTACGTCCATCGTGCATACCTAAACAGAATTGCAATTTGTCGCTGAAGATGACATTATGCCATTCTGCTTCCCAATGCTGCCGTTCTATGAAGCAGTTCAAGCGTTGACGACAGTGGTCCGCCGTCAAAAGAAACACTAATTGTGTATGGTATGAAAAAAGTCCAAAGGCTCGTGGCGATATAGTGTACGCATAGTAACAGGTCTACCTTCTTCTCCAAACCATTGGTCAGCGAATTGACACGTTGTAGCAAAACGGTCTCGTAAATCTAGTTGTCTGAAGCGCCAATCTTGACGCCCTGAGGTACGCCGCGATTGACCAGTTAGCTTTCTTCGTGTTCCTCTATCTTCTTCTGTCCACACACGACACACACGCATTACCGTCATTGCAGTACAACTAACACGGCGCCCTATTTCATGATATCTTCTATTTGGCTAAGTCTAGGATAGCTAGCTTCTTCTTTCGCTTTAAATCAATCCTTATGACGTATGAGCTATCGGTAAAGATTGATCAGCATCTGGTCGTAAACTTGAATCAAAAGTTTGTTTGGATTCAGTTTTGCAATATGTTGTACGAGAGCGTTGTTTAACTTGGAAGCCATTTCTCAGGTTAACCGGATTAGAACCATCGATCGCATGCTCACTGTTATTGGAGTCTATAGATTTAGATCGCTACGAAGTCGCCACATTTCTAACAAAGGGTGCCGAGGAAGTACATGTGGACATTAGATCAGCCCGAAGAAACGCCGTATATACATATGACAAGTCTTATTTTTATACTGGGAAAGTTTTTGTGAATAAGTAATGGAGCCAGGGCAAACTTGTAGCAAACGCGTGTAGGCATCGTCAAAAATGTTCTACCTAATCATTAGATTCTTGTCACATGTTGCGTCTAAATAATTGAAGTAAGGGCTTTTAAATTATGGTGGTGGGAAGAGGGTTGTGTTTCCGTAACCGGTACACAGATAGGAGCATTACTAAAAGAATGTTGTGTGGAGTGCTAGATTATCCGCATAGATCGCATCATTAGATTTATATGAAGTGATCGATGAATATCAGATGCAAGCGCAGCAAAAGTTTCTGTACCAGGGAATGCCGGGGGGTATCGGCCTTTCGTCAAATTCTTTAAAAAGCCCTACTGGCCAGGTAGAATTGGAGCAGGGCACTCAGATTGAGATTAAATCAAGAATTAAAGTAGGACATAATTGCTGAGGATTTGTTTGTGGGTGCAAAAGGTAAAATCGGAAGTAAAATCCTGATATAAAATAAAAGTCTAATAACGAAGTTATAAAATGTAGTTCTAAACATTTGCTTTTCCTATAATTTAACATAATCTTACATTATCGGCAGCAATTAATGTCAAATAAGTTTTCGCTGTTAGAAATTTCATTCCGCAAAGTCTGTCTATCAAACTAGGATGAGTGGAAAATTGGAAATATACGAAATAATCTGTGAGCCGTATTTAATGAATTGTATTTCTGAAATATCTATTTGCAATATCACATATATGTATGAAAATTAATATCAGAGAAGTTCTATTTATTGCTTGCATATCTCTTTTAAATCACGATCCTACGTCGGGTGCGATAATTTGAGAACCGCGAGTTACTTCCTCCTCATCCTATCCAACCTTTCTCTTTCTATCATCCAACCAACCCGCCCGACAACTACCCCACACGATGAAGGTGGCAGTGGCGGTAGAAGAGTAGCGTAAGAACAAGCGACGTTTAGGTATTAGGATCTGACGCGCTCACATGATATATGCGTTTGTATTATTGCGCTCACATATATAGAGAACGGAACTTATATCTAACTTCGGATTCATTTAAAGTTAGGAATTATTAATGAGTCGGTTCTCCATGTGTATTTCACTCTCTTTCTCCCAGTTCTCTTCTCTTCTCTGCATATGCGACACACTAATGAGTTTGTTTGAATTATTAATTTCTTATGATTTCATTAAATACCGAAAAAAAAATTTTCGATTTTTTCCTTTTAACCGAGGAGAATGACTCGCAATATAGTTAGGTATGCGTATAATACAGGTTATTTCATTATCTGTTTCATTTCCAATTCAGACGTAATGCATATTATATAATGGATTACGTTTATTTATTTATATTAGTTGGTAATGATTGATTATCCGTCTTTTATGAGAAATCTTATGTTATATAATGAATGAACATGTCGAATTCTTCTTTGATTAACATCAGAGTAATAAAACTAATAATCCTACTGTCCGTTACATTCCATAATTCTATAATGACGCTTTGTATGACGATATATTAGCAATTGTTATTACGTGGCGGATAAAGAATGGTATGACAATTTGTTCTTCGATTAGCAATATAAAATTGGTTTTGATAACTTCCGTATGATGATACATGAATATACTTATATTTATATTTTATCAGTTTTTTTAAGTTGACTAATTTCATGCATAAAAAGCGTCTTTAGTTGGTTTCTTAATATCTGGATAGTAAAATCTATGCTCACAATTAGTATATTGTTTGTATATTCTATTTTAATCTCCTGTTATTAAATATTTTGCTCCTGTTATTAAATATTTTGCTATAAAAGGCAGTGGAGGCTTTATTGCAAGGAGAAGTTTTAAATCATGTAGGTCTTTTATTTAACAAAAATTGGGCAACTTTATTCCAAACATCACTATTATTTGAATTATGTAAATTAATCAAGTATCGGAACTAAAGCCAACGGATGTGCTGTTTAATTCTATTCTCAGGGCAAGTAATTATATAATCTATACACGAGATTTATGAAGTTTTTTATGTTTTATAGAGCACAAAGTTGAGCAAAGCTTTTCATTGCTGAAGAAGGTAGACACATTCTTTAAAGATCAACTGAATGAAGCAATACTAAACGAAATGGATGGAGAAATATTGAAGAAGAGTGCGAATGGTTTTAGTGTTTAGAGCTTCCAAAATTATTGACATGGTTGCGCAGAAAAAGATATTCTACCTTTGAAACAACTGTAGAGAAAACTTCAGACGTCATGCGCATTTATCGTCCTCTTTAAATTTAATTTGAAAGATTAG
The DNA here is from genome assembly GCA_004785975.1 of Popillia japonica. Taxonomy (NCBI): domain Eukaryota; kingdom Metazoa; phylum Arthropoda; class Insecta; order Coleoptera; family Scarabaeidae; genus Popillia; species Popillia japonica. The sequence continues at coordinate 13,416 of SMLS01064235.1, forward strand.
CAAACTTGAGGGCTGCAACTTTTCCAACTTTACAAATCTTTACGGCATAGTCGCAGTTAAATGCAGTTGAATATGATGCAATTTGGTACCATCGACTATACATAAGAAAGCGAATCATAGGGGGTAACAAACTTCGAGACGAATCATCACATATCACCACAACATCAGATAAATATACGCATAGTCATCAGTGGTAGTTAAATTGCAGAGGAGAGTACAATATATCCATTAGCTAAACAACTAAAAGATTATTTGTTTGGACGTTGGGAAGGCGCACCTCCCAACAAGAGGCCCTCCTGAATATTCCCCCTTAGTGTTTCATCCCCGGTATCGTCTATTTCGACATATCATCAGGGGCGAAAAAGGTGTCTGTTCCTTGTCCTTCCCCTACGTCTCCCCTCCCTTTCAGAGGATTAGGAGTTCTGTGTCCGTTAGTTGGTTAACTACATCTCTGTTTCGATCTTTGTTCGGCTTCTCTGGGGCTAATTACCAGTGCTATAAAATTTCTTACGAGCCACCAACTTGACTCGCTTCCTGTGATTAGCTGTATTATGTTATTGTCCAGGCATGTCCAGGCATCCCTACAGGTCCATCCTCTCTCTGTGCCACCTGCTATAATCCAGTACGGCATGTTCCGCAGTGGGGGCATAAAGTCTGCTCCGACAGTGTAAATTATTTTAAGTACACTCCAAAGTGACCATGCCCTGACAAAAATTGCGTAAGGTAGAAATCCGTCCTTTTAAATTTACACCAAATCCACTGTGCGATGTTGGGCATTAGGGTCCTTGTCCATAAGGGTACCGTTTTCTCTTCTTGCCACTGTCGTTGTCATGTTATCATCCTCAGTAGCATCCTTCGCTGTGTTCTCTCCACGGCATTTCTGTGCGTTCTGATCTGCAGTGCGCTAGTCCACGCAGATATTGCCCATAACATTTGAGACTGTATAACAGAGTACAGGAGTTCATGCTTTTTACTCCCCGGGCCTCTAACATTCGGGAGGACCTTCAGCAGAGCAGATGAAGTGGTTTCGGCCTTTTCTGTGATATATTTAACGTGCGAACTAAACGTCAACCCGTGGGCCAGCACCACCCCAAGGTACTTCAGTTCTTTTTTAGGCCAACGCTCAAGTTCGTATCGAATATTTTCATTGATCGAGGCCCTTTCAATATTAACTACTGCCTCCGACTTTTGAGGGGCTATATGTAGTCCATTTGCTTCTATCCAAGTCGATATCTTATCAAGTGCGTCGTTTGTCTTGAACATAAGGTCCCTCAGATTCTCCGCTTCCTCTATGACCAGCAGGTCATCTGCATAGGCAATGGCCATGTTCTCATATGGCCACTCAAGCTCGAGGAGACCGTCATACAGGGGCTTCATACTAGAGGCCCCAACTTAACCCTGCGGTACCCCGGCCTCCATATACATTTTAAGTTTTCTATTCAATGTAATCGTTCTGTAACTAAGGTAGTTTTTAAAAGATTATTAAAAGTCACTAATGCAAAATTATTAAATTAGAGATTTTTTTTTCTTGAGGACTTCTATATAGACTTTCTCTCAATCATAGATCAGTGAATCTGAAAATTGTTTTGGATATGTATAACCTGTTGGTGTTGGTGCTCTAGTATTCTAATAGTAATAAGCGTTTAACTAATTGTACAATCAATGTATGATAGTATTCTAAATAAATTTGCCACATAAAAAGAAGAGAAAGACTATAATTAGTTCAAAACCACACATAAACTGTTACCAATAGAATAACCTTTATATCATATCGAGGGCAATAGGTACCGCACTGCGTACGATCAAAAAGATTCGAACTCTACTTTTTGACGGCATTTGTGGTACAACCGGCTACATCCATACTCCGATTGAACTGCCATTGGTCGTTGGGAAACAATTAAAAGCGCAATATTATTTACGGATAGGTTACATTGTAACAACACTCTGCAAATAAGCACACATACATTTATAGGTATACACGACTTACACAGAGAGGGCTAATCTCCAACTGCTCCAACCGCAACAATATTTGCTGTTTTCGATAATGGGTTTGGTGTTTGCTTTTTTTCAATTGCACTTATATTGATTATCTTTACATAATCTTTAGTTGGACGTGTTTTTATACAATAACTTTTATTGCGTATATATATGATTTGTTTAGTAATTACGTTTCTGATAGGTGGAGGAGACGAGACCCTATTCCAGCGATTGGTCAAGCAACATAGCTTCGAAAAGAATTTTTGCCGCGAGACTAAGCAACAAGAGAGAATGGCAAGGAGAATCCTCTACCTACCCTCTAAACGCAAATACCATTAAATACCATTACATTAAATTAAATTTAACTAAACGGGGAAAATGCCAGGAGCAAGAGTATCGGGTCAGACATCAAATACTCAGAGTTAATGACAACATACTAGCGTCCTCCAAGTACATCAAATGAACCATGACAGAAACTACTGGAATCAAAGCATTGCGATTGTCTCTAATAGTCAAGCAGTCATAATAGCAGTGAGCTCTAACATCATCACCTCAAAATTAGTTGAAAGAATTTGGGCAACACTATGCTGGGTACGGAGACACATCAGCGGCAACGAGAAAGCTAATCTATTAGCAAAGAAAGCCACCACAACTTCATTTGTTGCACTGAAGCCATTCTGTGGCACAAGGATGACCATTCACTTATAAAAGAACTTATAGACCGGAAGGAGCAACGCTAGAGCAGAATATTCCTGTTTTGAGACATTCGAAGGTTTTTCTTGAACATTTCAAGAAGCAAACATCAAAGGCTATGCTAGAACTAAGCAGAAATAGACCACGTGTCTTCACAAGTTTTCTTAGAGGGCATTACCACTTTCGGAAACACATGGCAAGGATAGGTTTGAAACAGGATAGAGCCCCAATATTTAGCAAATCATCGGATGTTACTCTAAGGCTTTAGGCCAAATTAAGATTTCGCATTGTCGCATTTGTTATGAAAATTTTGAATCTACAGAAACCTAAATTCAAAAACGTGATGCTGAAGTTTACCTAGTTCTTCATAACCAAATGTATTTATGTATGTACAACGAATGCAGTTAGATAAATATTATAATTTATGCAAGCTCTTTAGATTCCAGATAAGTACGATATCATATGTGGGGAAAAGATTTGCATTTTGACAGGAGATTGCTATAAAGAACGATAAATTCCGAAAATGAGAACATTTGATATTGAAAGTGTTGGCGTCTTAGGTAGTTGAATTGAAACGATAGATGCAATTCCTATCGAACATGTACACTGGGTTGATTTAGAACCGACTCACCCGACAAGCGACATGGACCTAACGGCGCACACAAAAACTTTCTACATTTAACTGGATGTTTGTAGTAATAGAGCGATTTGCTTATGAACTGGTACGCATACATTTAAAATAGCTACAGAAATATATTCTTTTTCAGATACTTTTAATATCTGTATTATTACATAGTATAGCGTTTGCCAACACCCATTAATAACACATAAACACAAATAAAATAATTATTGTATTTCTCCTAAATTAGCTGATTTTAATAATAGAGTACAAATTAATTTTAGAACCATAAGAAAAATAATTTATCAAAGCAGTTATTAGACAGAAATCTATGTTCACCTTAAGTTTGTTTCGTTAAAAAAGTCTGTTTTTATTCTAGTATTAATTAACACACAGTAAACGAATAATAATTTATTTCAAATAATAAGAAAGGTAAACAAAAAAACGTCAAAGTAAAACCAAATTAATAAAATTTAATTGTGTAGTTTCATATGAAACTCAAACAATACGAAAATCGTTACTCATACAATTTTATAATGGCGAAAATACAATTTTTAATTACATTAATAGAAATATAGTGACAATGTAGGGGATAGCGATTTAACCATATTTATTTATTTCAAAACATGATAAGATCACATTACAAAATTATCAATTTAGGAATATATAAATGATCCCTTGCATTAAATATAATTGTGTAGTTGCATATGAAACTCAAATTATACAAAAATCCTTACTCATACCATTCTTAATTACCTTAATACTCAGAAATATAGTGAAAATGTAGGCGATAGCGATTTAACCATATTTATTTATTTCAAAATATGATAAGATCGCATTACAAAATTATCAATTTAGGAATATATTGTAAATGATCCCTTGCATTAAATATAATTGTGTAGTTACAGATGAAACTCAAACTATACAAAAATCCTTACTCATACAATTTTAATTACATTAATACTTAGAAATATAGTGAAAATGTAGGCGATAGTGATTTAACCATATTTATTTATTTCAAAACATGATAAGATCGTTTTACAAAATTATCAATTTAGGAATATATAAGTGATCCCTTGCATTAAGCATAATTGTGTACCTGCATATGAAACTCGATTTGATACAAAAATATATTGCATCTATAAATAGTAATTTACATATGGTTGACAATATCATTACTGCTTCGCATTCGGATATCGCTGCAAAGCATACTTTTATCGAGTTTTATGGCAGTTCGAATCGATTCTACATCAACCCACTGTACAGAACTTCAAAGAAATTATCATTTTTTATATGGAAGACGAAAAAATAATTTTATAGCCTCTACCTTGTCATATCCTATTCTTTTATACTTAACTATTCTTGTAATTTCTTTGCTTATAAGCATAAATATATAACTAGGCTATTTTACAATTAAGTACATATACTAATAACTCAATGAGAGCTATTAATACATGTAACTGTTAGAAATCTAAAACGAAAAGAAAAAATGAAGTAATTATCTCACTGACATGACTTTAAAGGCGGACATTCACCTTGCGGTATACAAATGATATAAACTTGCGTATTAAAACTGCATCCGTGCGAGTGCTTTCATCACTGCGCTCATGCATGTTATAGAAATAAACATAAAAATACTTTATCATACACACATATGTATGTTATTAGTGGTTGTGTGTGATGCTGAATCGTCTGTTTTTCGCCGCGTGATTGTTAAATTGAAGTGATTTGCAAACCACCAGTTGAACAGAGACGACAAATAAAACGGCATGTTACGCTTGATGACCCATGTCCCATTCAATGATTTCACCTGTTGCTAACAAAGTGTACATAAGGCCGCGCTACACACGCAGCACCGGACACAGAGAGAAGAAGGACAAAAAATCTCACACTAGAAATCACATAACTAACACGACAACGACAATATAATAGCTAAGCTGTCGTATCCGAATCGTAATTCGTTTATGTCACACTTGACCAAATTAGAAGGTGGTATTGAAAAAAATCCGTTTCTTTTCCGTTAATCGAGCAAACAGAAACTCAGGTTATGCTTCCGTTTTTTTCCTTATCTGTTAATTATTGTCTACTATCTAGGAAATAGTGACTTTTTTACATTTACAACTTTATTTCTTCGACTTTTTAATGGATACCCACTGTGAAATACAAATACCGCATTTGAAAACCAAACGCTGCCAATTAACTATGTAACTATAATTAATGCGATTCTTATAGACATAATTCGTTCTAGATGCTGTGGTAAAGTGTTCCCACCATATTTTTCACCTGTGTCAAGCAGCATAATAAGTGTGATAACTTTCTTCTCGTAGTTCGCCATTATGTTTTTTGTTCTTTCATTTTTTTCCGTCGTAGTTTATGCACAAATAATTTAAATGTATATATTTATGTAAATGCCTGTGTATGTTACATACATATCATAACAATAGTAATGGAGGCTTAATTACATTAGTCAAATTTCTAATCGAAAGGTGAAGTAAATACTTCGAAATGGTTGAGTAAATTTCTGGGAGTGAAAAATATACTTTTCTATTTAGTTTATTTCCCTTCTGGGTTTTCATAATGGTGGAAAATTTTAAATTATCATATGCAAATATGTCTGTATTGGTATATTCGTTTCAATATAATTACCGCGAATTAGTGGAATTAATCACCCGAAACCCTGTTTGTATAATATTGTTTTATTGCGATTAGTTATCGGTAATATTAGTAAATATAGAAACGTGTCTATGCTACATGCGGGTATGAATCAGAAGAACAACACAAATTTTACAACCTGTTTGCTACTAGCTGGTGTCCACGATAATGTATTAATTGGGAAGGTTACTATTATTAATTGTTGAAAATAGAATCACAAAAGAAAGGTAAGTACGTCATGTTGCTTTTATCTCGGTCTTCTTCTTCATAGGATGCTGCCCACGTGAATGTCAACTAGGTGCTCAAGAAATAGAAAGAATTGTAGCCTGTATGTGTTATTGTAAATGGACGTTTGCATCATCTAGAAAGTCGATCAGATCTTGAATGTCTGATTCAACACGCAGGCAATAAGGCCTATTTTCGTGAAATGGCAAAAGATCCATCATCGAATCATCTGGCGATCTTGCTGACGAAGTATTTCTAATCTGTCGACAAATCTGCTTGAACGCTTAGTAAATGAAAAGTATCAGCATACCCGTGAAGGGCTATTTTAAGATTGTAAACAAGTGCTCGGATAGGATAGCAGGAGGAACTAAATAACAATGGAGAGGATGCTTAATTTGACGATATATTTAATTCTGCTATAGTTAAAATATTCAATTTATTTGATCATGAAGACGTCCATAGTGATTGGGAAGATCGTAAAGAAAAAAACTGAAATGACAGAACAGCAGCAAAACACAATTCCCTAAAGTAAAATATGGTGGGAAAAATCATAAATGATAAAGTACTTGTCCCCTTAATTTTTGCAATCCTACTAGAGACGATTGTTAACTCAGGCAATCAAAGAGTTGCAACCATATGTGGAAAAAACTGTTTTAAAATCTGGAGGTTATGTTAGCAGCTAATCAGCATCATCGTACTTGGTAATTATTTTTGATTATTATTATTTTGTTGGGGAGAATAGTAGGCATACTGTATCACTACTGTAACATTCGGCGTGGACACGCTGTATCGTGTGTCGACCGCCGTATACAGCTACTTGATGATTCATCATATACAAGCACACATGCTGTACAGGAGAGGCAGTTTATCTGGCATTAAAAACAATTTACGTGCTATTAGATATAGCTTACCGTCCATTGGAAGCAGATTACTTGGTTCCACCTACGGCACCTGTTATTGGGAACAGCGTTATAAACAAGGTACCCATTATCCGGAACAGGTGCTATTGAGAAAAGATACCAGTTATTTGGAATAGAATACCACTTATTCGGAAGATGGTACCCAATGACAGGTACCCTATTCCGAATAACTGGTATCATGTTCGCAGTAATAGGCAGCCTGTTTCGAATAAGTGGTAGCCCGTCCCGAATAACTGCTTCCCTGTTTTCAACAACAAAATCAAGTAAGCTGCTTCTAATGCGCGATAAACGGTTTCCAATAGCGCGTAAGCTATTTCTAATGCCAAATCTATGTTGCTGATAGTTTTCTCCACTTGTAGGACAATAATAATAATAATAATAATAAAGATTTATTGGCAACACACAATACCATTACAAAACAAAATACAAAAGGAAAGATATACAACTAAATGGCATTAAGTGCCCAAAGGGATTACCATCAGTTCGCCGAACAGCTACCTGTTATTAACGGTAATCCAAAAAAAAAACAAAATCTAACTAAAAAAAAGTAATATTAGTGCGTTACAAAAAAAAAGAATAAGAATAACTAAACAGAAGTATAAATGAACGAAGAAAATCTAAGTTGTCCCAACACGACCAATGCACAGATGCTGCTCATCCATTAACAACCTAAATACAGAGTGTCTAAAGGCACGGTATGGTAGACGCTTAACATCAAACGGGAGCGAATTGAAGAGTGATCCGCAAGTGTATCTAAAACACCGCGTAAACTGTTGCGTTCGATGCTTGGGTATGTCGATCAAATCCTTCCTGCGAATATTAATATTATGGAAATCAGTGCGAAATGTAATTTTGTTAAATAAATAAGGTGGAGTCCCAGTATTTATAATTTTATAAATGAAGCATAAAGAATGAAAGCGTCTGCTCGTACCATATTAAGCCAACCGGCATCGAAAAGTTTGTATGAAATTCTTTGTCGTTTCCTGATGCTGAAAATTAGTCGAAGGCGTGCATTTTGTACACACTGTATTCTATGAATATCTAAGTGATCCAGGCAACTGCCGTAAATCGAGTCACATAATGTGATAAAACCAAGGAGTCACAAAGCAGTTTTTTAGTTGGAATATCCAGGACATGACGATGCGGATATATCAGTTTTAGATTACAATAAGCACGCTTTATGCAAGTACTAACGTGATATTTAAATCTAAGTTCGCAGTCCATATGCAGGCCTAAATTTCTAACGCTGTTTTGAGAACTCAAATATGTGTTGTTAATTCTAAGTTTAATATCACATGGAATCCGCGATCTTGTTTTAGGACCACCAAAAACCATAAAATACGATTTGTCAATATTCAAATGCAAGCAATGCTTCCTGGCTATAGCAAATAATTTATCAAGATCACAATTTATGTCATCAATAGCTGGGTCGATGTCGTTAATGGGAAAAGATCTGTACAACTGCGAATCGTCAGCGTAGAGATGAAAAGTACAAGTAAAGTTATGAAAAAAGAATAAATTGGATGTATAAATTGAGAACAGCAATGGTCCCAGAATAGATCCTTGTGGAACTCCCGCACGCATGAGTGTAGATGCAGACTCGAAACCACCAACCACCACTCTCTGCCACCTGTCAAGTAAATAACTGTTGAAGAACCGCACTGCATTGTCATCAAGGCCAATGTAGTGAAGAATTGATAGTAGAAGATTGTGGCTAATTTTGTCAAAGGCCTTTGAAAAATCAAGCAATACAAGAACTGTAGCAAGACCACACTTTTAATTCGATTAAAGATCAATTTATTCCAGAACCTTTATAATTTATTAGGTTTTCGTTACACAACTTCTTCAACGGAATAAAATTGCACCATTGCATTACATATATCTAATGCAAAAAAAGCCTAAATGGCTTTTCCTGCACAACGTGTTTGCTTGCACATGATGAGTCATCGAGTGGATATATCTTTGTATAACGCTGTTGTGAACGTTTTATTGCATTGTATTAATACACACCAGTATCACCTTTGCTTTGCTTTTCTTGGAAGCAAAAATAAATTTATGGGTTAGGCTGTTATTAAGCCTTTTCACCAAATCTAAGCTACCTATAGCCCATATATGCTAGAATTATAATTTTTGATATTAATTTTTTTTTAATGCTTGGTCATTAGGTGCAATGTTCCTGGATAGTTATGTTTGGTGAAATAGTTTGTTTGTTCCATTAGTATAGAAATGCAGTATAGAAAGTATGTAGTATAGAAATATTGAATATTTTTAATAGAAGAGAAACGCAGATAGTCAGCTAAACCGCTGCTCCTTGTGAGTACTATTTTCAATTTGCAAGAATAAACTTTAAAACACAAGAACATAACTAGTAGTCAGACCGAGTAATAGTGAATATGTTTTATTTAGCTACAGTCAAAAAGCATATCTCTCCTGTCAGATTTTGCTAGTTCTTTATTGCCTAGTGCAATTGTATTTAGTGACAAGAACTGACTTTTGACAGTGATACATATTTTCACATGATATGCAAGTTGTCTCCAGTAACGTTGTAGAAGTGCTTTATAAAGAAGGTTCTACAACATTTAGAACAATTTCATATAATACAATTTTCTGTAATTTAATATTATAACGCCTTCTTCGACTGGTACAATCCAGTATACTAGTTAATACTGTGACTTTTCCTTTTATTAAAGGTGTGAGCACATAAAATTCAAATTAATTTAATATAAAAGAAATGAAAGTAGCACTTGAAGCATGATTAACGAGACAATCTTACAGAAAATGTGTAAACACAAATCAGCTTCCGAAACGCATGCTTAGAAGTTACGAAATCAACTAGAAAAACTAATGGAAACCGTAAATTTTTAACAATGCATATTCAAAGGTAAATTTATCTAACGAACCGATGAAAAACTGGTATAACTCATTTTGTTTGCTTTCTGGAAGAGTCAATAATTGAAAAATCAAATCCAGTCCGTAACACGAAATCTTACGCTTTAATTCTCGGCTATGTGAAATTCGAAATTAACTGTCTTAAGCCTTTGTAAGTCATTATGTACGCTACAAGCTTATACCAGCAGTCCCTTCACAACAAGGAATTACAGCGAATTTGATTAAATTGGATATAATTATATGTTTATTAAGTGCATGCATTTAAGTAGATCCGTCACAATTAATATGTCGTTAAGATTTGTGGTTTTGTTGCGCTTAGTAAATCAAGTTTGACACAGTTGTAAAAAATAATTGCAATCACTGTAACAATTATTTTATTATTAATGTAAAAACAGGAAGATTGCTGGATTAAAAATAATTAAACTGCGAATTGTACTCGCACTTGTAGATGTTATTGAAAACGTATGTATCTATAGCCAGTGACATTAGAAGTGTTACATCCAGACGAAACATTTGTTTAACTTGATTTTTGACAACGTGATAGCTTTACATCAGCAATGAAACGATAACATTTGTAAGAAATTTTCTTGACATACAATCAAGGAAAAAATATTAATGACTTGGGTGACAAAGTCAGATGGTCGATATCTGCTTGTGGCACCTTGTTCTAAGCAACTTGAACTTCGTTGATGAACTGCACCAATGTTTGTGGAGGAGGGTACAAAGTGGACAGTCTCCTTCCCATGATATCCTACACATGTTTGCTGGGTGTTTAAATCCGTGGAACGGAACGGCCACGGCAAAACATTAATGCCTGCTTCTTGGAGAAAGTCTGTAGTTCGACGAGCAATATGGGAACATGGATTGTCTTGCTGAAAAAAAATGTGTAGACGGCCATCTAGATAAGATAGTAAGATGGTATGTAGGACATCATGAACAGAATTAGCAGCTGTCATACTGCCTCGAATAAACAGAAGTGGTGATCGGCTGTCATAAGCAATAGCCCCCCTAACCATTACTCCAACAGTCCTGTGTATATGTCACTCAACAGCAAACCTAATATATGCCATACTGCTTCCCAATGCTGCCGTTCTCTGCACCAGTGCAAGCATTGACGACAGTGGTCTGCCGTCAAAGGAAGCACTAATCGTGGATGGTATGAAAATAGTACACAGGCTCAAATGTGGCGATATAGTGTACGCATAGTAATAGGTCTACCTTCTTCTCCAAACCATGGTTAATGTCTTGTGGTACGCCTCGGTGGACCAGTTAGTCTTCTTGGTGTTCCTCTGCCTTCTTCTGTCCACACACCATACACACGCAGTACAATTAACACGGCGGCCAATTTCGCAATAGGACAAACCAACATCTCGATAAGCAACAATTCTCTAGCCATTTTGTTATGCTTAACAATTATTGTAGACGGATACGCAATAACTAAACTTTTATATACCTATTAGCCATTGATAAAAAGTTGACATTCTTATCGTAGCACGCTTTAATTATAGTCATTTTGATGCCATAAAATCAAGTTGAACAAATTACTCCTTCTGGGTATCATCCAATATCACTGAATATATGTATATATGTTGTTAAAGCAAATTCTATTTAAAAAGAAGCTTTAAGATACTTTTTTCGAAACACTCGATAGTACAGATGAATCGAACACAATAATTATAGATACATTGTCAAGATGAACTGAAAAACATGTCATGATGTTTAAACTGAACTATATTTATACGACGCAAATATACTATCTAAAAACTAAAGCGCATTCGCATAATAGATTATAAATTATCTAGTTAGTAATTATATTGGATTATTATAAGGCAAAGAAACGAAAACCATGAATAATTTCTAATATTTTATATCAGAATTAAAACAAATGTAAAGTTAACTTACATAGATACACGGCCTAACAGAAAATTATATTATTTCTCATTACGGTTTAGTAATAAACTAAGGTAAAACGTTATTTTTGTCACTCTTGAGCACACATAAAATATTCAGCGGTACAATAAAGTGTATTTTAAATATTTCGCTTCTCTGCTTCAATACGCTTGGTAGGAAACAAAGGATTATACTTCGTTTTTATTTCTCCTCTTGTTCTCGGTCATTTCTTTTTTAGAAATGATTTAACCGCAAATATCCTGTCCATGAGCATATACACACAAGCTGCTGGTCATGCTTTACCAGGTGCACGTCGATTACTTATTATCTTATTATTGACTGAACGATGTATACTCATATGTATGTCGATAATTATATCAGTAAGCATTGAGATATTGTTCTTGGTTGATGGAAATTATACGCTGGTTATTAATGTTTTAATGTGTCTATTGTGCTGTAATCCTGTTTTGCTTGAATATGGATGTAATACCACAAATATGATAAAACATCCCAGTATTAACACCGTATTAACTTTGAAAATAATCAAAATGTTCAAGGAATATTAAGTATTTATTGTATTTTGCTTTAACAGGGATGTAATACCACAACTAGCAATAAAACAATCCAATATTAATATCGTAGTGAGATTGAAAATAATCAAGATGTATAAAGTATATTAACCAGGAGCCGCTGTCTTGAGCGTGGTTTATCACTCATCATCATCACTCTAATGGACAAAAGTCTCACAAATATCTGTGTCCTTTAGAAAGAAATCTGCGGTAGTAGCATACCGAAAAATAAACTACGTAATACAAAACATAGATAAATCCATTAGCAGAATAATACTGGGTGGTAAAGATCTGAATTAACTTTTAGCCTAAAATTGCAAAAATGGTTTCAATCTACCTGGCATTTCACAGACGAAGAGAGAAACGTGACAAAAATAAAATAAAAAATAAAAAAAGCTGGAGTTACCATTAGGCGAAAATATAATGGCAGTTATTGTAAAATTAAACATACATATAAAGGGTGTCCCAACTGGAACTTAGGGATTTAAATTTCACATTATTTTCAAATAAGGTAACTTAGCAACCTAATGTTTGGTATACGTCATCTAAAAACTTGTAAAAGTCATCATGCAACGTTTCACGACTGAAGAACGTATCCAAATTGTTCAAATTTATTATGAAAATGGTCGTTCCATTACGAACACAATTCGTCGACTACGCGTTGTTTTTCATCGGAATCATATTCCCAGCAATACGGCAATTAGGAATTTAATGGTAAAATTTGAACAAACTGGTTCTGTTCTCGATGGAAAGACACCACTACGTCCTCGTAACGTTCGGTCAGTTGAAAATATCGCTAGGGTGAATGAAAGTGTTACCGAAAGTCCAAAAACTTCAATTCGTCATCGGTCACAACAATTGGCCATCTCAAGATCATCTCTGCAACGAATTTTGACAAAAGACCTTCGGCTACACGCATACAAGATACAGTTAACACAAGAATTGAAGCTCAGTGACCATCACCACCGCCGTATCTTTGCCAATTGGATTTTGGAGGAAAATGAATTTGATGACGAATTCTGTAAACGAATCATATTCAGTGACGAAGCCCATTTTCACTTAGGGGGTTACGTAAATAAACAAAACTGCCGCATTTGGGGCAATGGTTTTCTCGGTCAATGGTGTTCTTGGACCTTACTTTTTTGAGAATAATAATGGAGAAGCAGAAACTGTCAATGGAGAGCGGTATCGACAGATGTTGAATAACTTTCTATGGCCTCGTTTGGAAGATATAGACCTCAAAAATCTTTACTTTCAACAAGATGCGGCCACTTGTCACACTGCCAGGGAAACTCAAAAATTTACTGCAGGAGAAATTGCCTCGCCCTGTGATTTCTCGTAATGGTGACGTGAATTGGCCTGCAAGATCCTGCGACATAACACGAATGGAGCTTTTCCTTTGGGGTTTCCTTAAAGATCAAGTCTACACAAATAATCAACAGACAATTGATGAATTAAAAAATAACATTCGTGCGGCTATTGGCGAGATTAACTTGTATATGTGTGATAAAGTCATTGAACATTTTAAAACAAGAATCGCTGTGTGCAATAGAAGTCATGGTGGACATTTATCCGATATATTGTTCCACATATAATTTTAGGGTTTCTATTTTATGTTTACGTTAATAAATCGTTGAATTTCTAAATACTACGCATTTTATTTGGAATTTAAATCACCAAGTTCCTATTGGGACACCCGATATATATCGAACATAACAAATATGGTGGAAGTTTACTACAGACAACATACATACATTTTGTGAATTCTAAATTGGACGGCTAATAACAACAATAATTAACACTTGAGAGGACGAATAAATATATTTTAAAGTTTCAATATGCTTGGTAACGACAGTTATTATATACCTTAAATCAAAGATAAGAAGCGATCGCAATTCTGGATTTTCTAGGTGGTAAGGGTCAGGTTTATTATCGCCTTGATAGTGATAGCATTGCTGTCAATACTCGAAAATTTGAAAATTCCTTTTTTCAGTTTCAGTTACACATTTCAGATTCACGTAGTTGAATACCTATTTAAAGACAACTTTGAATATGCTGGTAATGTGTAAGTAAGTACGCTGAAAACGTTGTAGTTAGTTATCAATATAATTTCTTGCGTTACCATTTATCTAACGCAAATAGCTATTAGGTTGGATTTATATCTAAGTATGGTGTAAGAATAGAATTTATTTATGATTAAATATTACTTTTTTATGAAGAAAAGTAAATTAGACAATAATTTTCTTTTGCGCCATTTATATAAATATGTTGCCGTAATAACAGCATTCTTTCTCGTTCATTATTGTTTAAACTACTGCACTAAAGCTAGTGTCATTATTGAGCAATTAATTGGAACGAAGAGAAGGCAAACTTTCATTTTGATTTTTGTATTACAAAGTTGAGTGCATTAAGTCACTTTGTCTTGTAATTATTTTATCTACGCCATGTGTAGGAATTCTTTTCATTCGCCTTCACTTTAATTAAAATACGTTCTATAAAATTTACTTTATGCTAATAGTAGAAATACTGTAATTGCAGTGTTAATAAACCTTCTAGATACAGTATAAAATTGCATGTCTTTATCCCAGTTAATAAGTTTTAATGACAACCAGTAGTAGCTTTTCATTCACCAATACGTATTTTAAGCAACCGTTAAGGCGGATATGACTGCCGAAGTATAACAGTTTAGTTATATTATAAATACTGATTTGCCAACAACATAGAAAACCAGAGAACATAAGCTCACTTAAATTTAATTTAAAATATTAACTTTTGTTTTAAGCCCATTCGGAGAATACCTTAATTTGTTCTATTGTACAGCACGTGTTCCATAAACTATAATAACTGGAAATTGCCGTATATTAATCTGTCTGCTCAGTATGTATAACTTTTGAACTTTTGCATAAGACAACAAAACATAAAATGATGAATTGTAACATGTAAATTTCATGTATTTATGTATAACATTATAAATATGTAGATAGTACTTACGTAAACTTTCTATATAAGTACCTTATAATGATAATGCGTTTATTATCCAAAAGTAACAAAACAAATAATATGTATGTATGTACATTTAATATCTAATACAACAAGTAAGTGGGCAAAATAATAATAAAAACTAAGATAATATAGAAGACAAAAATATAATTAAGAACAAAAGAAAAAACAAAAGAAAAATTAATTAAATGAGTCTAAATAAAACTTTTGCATTAATAATCGCTTGAGTTTATTAGTAGTCGTATTAAAAATAGCTATGTCAGAACAAAAAGTAGTAACATTAGGGCACATTGACTGGGTAAGGGAAAACATATAATTACGTGTATTGGCAACTGGTATGTAAAATGTTGCTGGAGTTCTAGAGGTGATACGTGCAATATGAAAATTCAGTTCGCTCAATAAACAAGGATCACCATGCAGTATCTTATTCAAGAAAAAAATTGGAATGAAATTCATTACATAGAGCATCGTAACAATAACCATGGGCAAGAAAGAATCCGTGTTTACGACACAACAAAGTTTTTCAAAATTTGCACTGAACACTCGATTAAATCGGTGTACTTAGTATCACAGGGGTGCCATAGCTATGAGCAATATGCAAGCCTACCTCTAATGGTACTGCGTGTTAAAAAGCCCAACAGTTTAAAACATTTTCCGGAAATGGTCTACATATGTTCCTTAAAACTTAACTTGGCGTCAAAAATAGTTCCTAAATCTTTGGCTTTCTGGCACCGATTCAGAGCAATATGGTTAACATTATAATTATATTGAAGAATCACGGTATTTCTAATGAAGGGCATCGTTTTGCATTTGACAATGCTCAGAGAAGGCAGTTAGACCAACTCCAATCATACAAAGATTCCAAATCTGCCTGCAATTGACCGCAATCGCTAAGGAATTCAACTGTCCGATAAATTGTCAAATCAACAGCATTCAATAAGCACCTTGAAGAAAAGCGTGCGATAATATAATTGATGAACACTAAAAAGGGGTAAAGAACTAAGAACTGATCCCTGCGGGACTCCAGAGGTATTAGAATATTTGGAAGATTTAACACCACGACACTCTACGTAGTTGTCTCTCCCAGCAAATTGTATGATGTCTCTAGACAGACCAAAATTACCAAGCATGCGGACAATCAAGGAATGATGCACCTGGTCAAACGCTTTGGAAATATCAACATAAACCACGTCAACTTGAATTCTGACATCAACAGATTTGGACACGAAATCGGTAAAAATATACAAGTAAGTTTGTAAGTGTAGACTAAAGTGCAAATTCAAAGATTTTTGATAAATTAGATAGGTATGCTGGATATAAATTGATATAATTAACAGTGGCGCTCCTATCACCAGACTTAAAAACAGGAGTAATGCGTGAAGACTTCCAGCAATTAGGAAAGGTTTTAAGTGTAACAATGAGATTGAAAATATTCAACAGCGGATGCTGCAATAAGAATCTGCAGTCCTTCACCACGAGGGTAGGAACAGAATCGGTAGCCATAGTAAGATTAGATTTGAGGCTGCCAATAGCCTCCAGAACTTCGTTCAGATCAAATTCCCGCATATAGAATGTGGAATATGGTAGTTCATAGCTAGTCTCAACAGAATCATCTGAATTGCATAAAGACCGATTCAAAGTGTGACGCAAATGTATTCGCTAGATATATGTATATTCGAAGACTCAAAGTAGTTGCTGTCCTTTATTTCTTTATCTGATTTATATAAGACCACAACTTGTTTGGATCCGTCTTCACAGCAGTTTCAACACTATATACATATACATATGTATAAACCTGATAATCACGATCAATATTTTTTCCTAACCAATTTACGGCATTCATTACTTACTATTGTAGTTTTTGTATAGCTTTAGGAAATGTTTCTTTGGCTTAACTAATTCTTTAGTGACAGTTGAAAACCAAACGGAAAATGAATTATTTCTTCTTTTAAACAAAGGGACACTAGATTGGAAGAAAGTAGATCACAAAGTCTGTTACAAGCTCCATCAAGATCATCAATCCTTAACACAGATTCCCATGGACTAGAACCAATTTCTTCATGCAATTGTTTGAAATTCGCTAACTTAAAATTATTTGATTGAAAATTATTAGATTCAAGCGGTTTACTGTCAAAACCACAGTTTTCATGCCATAATTCAAAAACCACAGTATCTAAGATGGTGACAATCTATCTCTTGGGAGATGGACGATCTGTATAATTGAAAAAAGCATCAAGTATATTAAAATCACTTTAAAAATATCAAGTGGTACCAACTTATTAAAAAGGGGAACATAAGCAAATGTGGGGGTTGCAGGAGGTACATACACAACTATAACATATGTATATAGTGTTTATATTGCTGTCTAGTAACCGCAGTCACAAAGTAAACCCGTTGATCAGAACAAAATTACTTACCAGCTTATTTCTCTTAAGTTTAAAACTCCTAAACATCTGAGGGAGGGAAGGTTCGTATTACGACTCAATCTTACCAACAGACACACAAAAAAAAATTCTTAATTACAAGGTATCAATTGAAAAAAATCTTTATTCGTACAAATTAATAAAATGTTGATTACTAAACCTTTATTTTGTTGTTTTTTTTTCTTTAAAACGAAAATTAAACTACTACTAAATGGAACAAAATTGATGAAACACTTTAATTTAAAATTGAGGAAAAAAATAAGGTTCATAAAAATGGCAATTTTAACTAATATTCAATAGATGGCGGTCGACCAATTCAAATTAAATCAGTTCGTTGACCTATTTATTATACAAGTGAACACAGAAGAAAATAAAATTATCTTCGTAGGTCAATATTAGACTGAACACAAAAAAAATTACAAGCGCCTTAAGTTTTTCTCGGGATCAGGATTATAAAAATCAGTTCATAAAGGATAAAAGATTTTAAAATTAACACATAGATTAGAACGATCTGTCCATCTGGTTCTTATGTGACGTCCATTAACTAACGTACTACTATCCTGAAGGTGGCTCGAGTAATACCTGTATTTAAGGGAAGAGTTTCTAGTGATCTGTCCAACTATAGACCGATTTCTTTGCTCTCTGCCATTTCGAAAATATTAGAAAGACTTATGGTAAATAAATTAGTAAGTTTTCTAATGCGTACAGATTTCTTTCACGATTCTCAACACGGGTTTATGAAGGGGAAGTCCACCACATCAGCAATTACCTCATATCTTGATAGATTGTACGGATTCATCAATGACGGCTTGAAATGCGCTGGTATTTATATGGACCTCAGTAAGGCGTTTGATATGGTGGATCACTCAATACTTTTACAGAAACTCGATCGCTGCGGTATTCGCGGTAAAGCACAGGACTGGATATAATCGTACATATCGGATCGAAAGCAACTGGTTGACATCAATGGATATAAATCTGAACAGCTACGGTTACATAGGGGTGTAGCTGAGGGCTCAATCATCGGACCTCTTTTATTTGTAATTTATATGAATGATCTGCCTTGTTTGTCGTCCAACTTAATCCTATATGCTGATGATACTACTTATATCCACGGTGAAGAAAATAAGACCGATTTAATTAACCATCTACAGTGCAAATTGATCACCTTTAGCACTTGGTTTCGGAACAATAAATTATATCTCAATAGCCAGAAAACGTGTTTTACTTGTTTTACACCTGGTACAAGTAAACAGAATGAAAGTTATCTACTAAAATTAAGCGGTAAAACTATTAAACAAGTACCATGTGTCAAATTTCTAGGGCTAAGTATTGAGAGTGGATTAAACTGGGAAACGCATGTAAATCAATTAGGATTAAAGCTGGCATCTGTTTGTTATGCACTTTTTAGGCTTAAAAGTTTGGTTGATAGAGACATTCTTATTTCATATTATTATGCTCAGATGGAATCACGTTTACGATACGGCTTGATATTCTGGGGGGCCTCTAGTTCTGCTAAAAGAATTTTTATCTTACAAAAAAGAGCTATTCGAAACATAGTAGGAGTAAGTCGACGTATGTCGTGCAGAACATTATTTAGCTCGTTAAAAATTCTAACTTTAACTTCTTTATACATTTTAGAAATAATTTGTTATGTTAGAGATAATGAGGATCATTTCATTAAAAATAGTGAATATCATGAATATAATACTCGTGGTAGAGACAACTTCTCTATTTCGCAACATCTTCTTGCTACCTATGAACGTTCTCCTCATTACATGGGAGTCAAAATAATAAATGCTCTACCTACTAGGATTAAGTCAATTAAAAATTTGAAAATATTAAGGGAAAATGTCAAGGATTTTTTGCTAAAAAAAGTTATATATAGTTTTGATGACTATTTCAGGTTTTGCACGGAGATGCAATGATATAAGATAAATGACTAGGTATAACATCGTTTAGTTGTAGTACGTAGATTAAAATCTTTCATATTGTATGCATATGTACATATCCTTAATTTTATATTTCTGCGGATGCTATTCTTCCTATACTTTCTTCTGATTTTTATATGTCGTATTTATCGACTTGTCTTATACCAATTATGGTCTAATAGACAATAAATGTTTATTTATTTATTTATAACCTTAGTTCCTCGATACTGGTAGTTGAGTGTCTCGAAAATTCAGGTACAGTGGGTTTCCTCGGATCTGGAATCGGTATGATGGATCTTTGTCGTTTACTGGTGCTGGAATGTCTTGGAATTTTCTGGATAATGGTTTTTTCTCGGAAATCAGGAATTCGGGATATTCTCAATTGGTAGTGTAGAATTTATGGTGTTAATATGAAATTTCTATTCTCGTAAAACACGTTAATGGGTGTAGGTTAGTTAAACCCCTTGACATCCGATTTTTGTTCAGGTTATGTTACCTCTATTATTATTTGAGGTTAAGTTTTATTTAACTTTTTATACGAATCGGAGAAAATTCGGGCGTGGTGACTGCTTCGAAGTTTGGGACAAGAATGCTCTCTTCCACAAAACTTTTGCTTTCGCAAAATTTGAGGTAATTTGAGACTTTTTTCTGGAAACTGATGCTGGGATCGTGATCTTGCCGTTGTTATCTTCAATTCTAGACCTAACATTCTTTGGAGAGATTGTTTTTCTCAATTTTAAACCTTACGTGAACTGAATGTGTTTGCGTCAAATGAAACTTGTGATGAACCTCATTCTTTTTGTACATGGATCTTATAATAAGTATGTTATGATATTAAAGAGTACAATTATGCTTAATTATTACCGATTTACAGTACTGATCTTTTCTTTTCAAATCGGCAAACAGATTTGAATGTCAACATTTGACAGATGGTGTATTACCTATTTATTTTTTAAGTATTAACGAAGTATTTCAGTTATTAAGATATTTTCGATTAATGTTTCGTGATTCCGTAGTATTCTGATTAAATACATTATCCTAATGCGATTATATCACAATATGTATATTTTTTGTAATCATTTTCATCTACAAGTGGTAGTTTTGCCAGAATCCTTGTCTTCGTCTTTGTTATGGATCTCTAATTCTGATTTTTTTTCATGTACATCTTGCCGGTAGGATAAAATATAATACATATGATGATCTTGATTGATTGTTCAAATAAACATTCAATTAATTGAGGTGATTCCTCAACAGAAGTGTTACTAGTAAATATAGAATACACAATGGCGTACATATATTGGCGGTAAGATACTATTGCTTTATAGATACCTATTAAGTGTGGTTTCACACGTATCGAGGATGATAAACGACGTGTGTCGACCAACGATGAAAGTCGAACATCGAACGTTCTGATAACAGTTCACATTCACATAAGTTGAACGTATTCTGATTGCTGCCCTTCGTTTATAAATCAGCAGATAAGTGTAAGTATATTAAGCTACGCGGGCATAACTGAGGCGCTTTAATGGCGATGGCAACAATACCCATTAACACACCCTAAAATAACACAATGAACTTGGCTAAACGCATGAGAAGGCAGGTATCAAAATAAAAAACGAAGACGTAGAATGACAAGTCAGAGCGTGGTTCACGGCTCCGTGGTTTCCATTATGATGTAGATATGTATAGCGAATCTTATCCAAACTTCAATACATAACTAATAAATATATTACACAAACCACTTACGTCTTACTACGGAACATAATAGTAACAATATTGTATAATAACACCCACCATATAAGTGAATGATAGTTTTGTAATTCGCTACGCATCTCGATGGTGGGATCGAATTTAAACCTGAAGAGTAAAGAGCTGGTTAATAGAGATAATATGTAAACGTGACTGGAACGACACTAATTACTATTAGCTATCGAAATAGCGCGCTAGATCGCTTATTTCTTCATTTTCTAATTTAGACAATGAAATCTATCTATGGTCTATTTGATAGTTAATTTTTATCTAAATAAAAATGATTACATTGGTATAAATTATAATGAATTATAGTCGACCGGATTTTGTAGTCAAAAGAAGTCTCAAAGTATTATATTTTTCTTGGCTGATTTATATTTCATTTCAAATTGCTAAATCATTGTGTGACAATTAGGAAGTATGCCTTCCGCAGTTTTTTTGCCAAGATGGTAAAGTCCATTATTATTTGAAACTCCCTTCTCAGTCATTTATTAAGTTCCATATATTGGCATGATATTTGGAAAGTCGGTGGAACCGATTAGTGGGTCGATTAGCCTGGGGAGTTCCCATCCCATTTTACAGACCGATATAATATCCATCAGAGGGGCCCAGGAGAAATTCTAAATTTTCCGCATGACAATGGATTGGTCAAAATACTATCGGACAGTCACGGTGCCCTCAAGGCCTTATAGGTCACCAAATTTGACGCCGAAGTGGTACTTAATTACATCACGTTGAGATGGATATCCACAAAGTTTGAGATTAGTGAAAACAAACTTGCTGACCGGTTAGCCAGAGTAGTCAGTGAACGACGATTACCATGACGAGAACTGACGTGTGGATGTTCCTGGGGTTGCATCAAAGATTTCATCAAAGCTCGTTACCAAACACTGCTGCCATTGGAATTGACTTACTGGCACGATACACTGTAAAATTCTTTATATTCTTTCGTACCAGGGTGGACATTAAAAACCAGTCTCTATT
The DNA here is from genome assembly GCA_004785975.1 of Popillia japonica. Classification (NCBI taxonomy): domain Eukaryota; kingdom Metazoa; phylum Arthropoda; class Insecta; order Coleoptera; family Scarabaeidae; genus Popillia; species Popillia japonica. The sequence goes on from SMLS01064235.1 coordinate 35,937, forward strand.
AGCAGGCCCATGCTAAAAATGTTTCTAAGTTTCTTGACGGGGCACTGCACAAAGCCACGTACTTGGATTCTGATACAATTGCCCAGTATGAGACGCGCAGAGGTGGAGATACTTTGGGGCCGTCACATTAGATAAACCCGGACTATGGAAATTAACTCTCGAACTAACTTTTTTCTTCGAGTGCAACCGAGGCGAGATCCTTAAAATCACAAGGGGGCACAATCTCTTATATCTTATAACAGTCATGTGCTCTGAAATCCGTAACGGCCCATCTGTGATATTTTGTCTGGATATTTACTGACCTATTCCTATTTCTGGTACATATAAAAATTGTTTACTCAAGCATTACAGAAAGAGTCGATTCCCAAATACCACCACCACTCGGAATCTGCTGGAGGAATGTCATATTGTACCACCTAGCAGTTTTCAAATTCTTGAAAAACATTTGATTAATGAAAAGGCAAATCTATATGTTATAGAATTGCACAGAAACATATACGTGCTGGGAGGGAGACACTCAGAGTTTCCTAATTAGCTACTAATAATGTATTAATGTTACATAAAATATTAATTCCTAAAACATTTTTTTCAATAAATTGGTTATTGGAGTTTTTTTTTACTTGAACATTCCATCTAAATCTCAGTATTTGTTGTATGTAAGCTGATTTTCTAATTGAAAAGTATTTGACTATAACACATCCTACAGAAGTTTTATACCGTAAATTTTCCCTGCATGCAGCTCTTTAGCCATAAACTTATCAAAATTTATGTCTTCTCAAATTATATTTATACATACGAGTGAAGATTATTGGGAAGTGGAATTTACATAGGGTATTGATCTTATTGTTTGTCTCATCATTGTAGTAGATCTTCACGTACTCTATATATACTTTAGATACCTTCCCATGCTGACCATCCTTATCTACTCCTTCGGACATGCTGCCCATTCAACCTAACTAGTACAGAGTAATTGATGAGTTGATAAAATATGCATGTATGTGAAGGCATTATACAAGTAGAACATTATCACCCCATATATCAAGGCACGACATACACTCGTGCTGAGCGATTCTATGCGTTATACTATTATAACATTGACCGCGCTCTAGAAAAAGTCAATAATGAAATATGTAAAAGGAATAATAGAGTTTTTGACTTTTATTGTTGTCAGTATCCGTTCGGTTTTTGCCTGTTCTTCGTTTTTTCTAACGTAGTGCACGCATGATCTGGAGATTATTTTAATATGCATCACAAATAAAAATTGAAAATCGAATGGAAGCGTAACCAATGATGTAGGTGAGAAAATGGGACAATGAGATTGCAAAATGTATATACTTACATTTGAATACCCGCTAGTAGTGGAAAGATGTATAAGTGCGATCTTGGGTATTTTAATCTATCTAAAAGCAAAATGATTGTGTATTTGCTGTAAACATTAGAAATGGTTTTTGTGGATTTTACGCCACTTGCAACTAGGTTGCTTTATCGAAAGATTTAGTAGTAGAGATTAGACTATACTGCTTTATTCGGTGCTTTTAGGTATGAAGTGCATTAAATGCTGCAATATATTGGATATATGATTCTGGGGAGTGGTTACCTGTACAGTAGAATTGGAAGAGGTATGAAGTTGGGTTAAATTAGCAAGAACTTCTATAATATGCGTGAGGATAATTTTAAGTTCATTCGCCGGTTGAACGAATCTAGTTTTTCTAGGTTAAGTATTTCTAAGCAGAAATAATGAAAATTTTTGGAGTAGATAAAATTCTTTGTTAGTTGGTTGCCGTAATACCCAAAACTGTCATAGTTTAGAAAGCTGGTGTGGTTCAGTAAGTTCACTAATTCCTGAAAGTTTATTCAAGTTTTTGTAGAACGCATATCTATAACTAATTACATGTGCATTCATTCTAGCAGGGTGGTACACCTGCTAGGAATTACTACATTTGTCAAGCAGATATGCTGCCATATGTATTTTTTTGAAAAACAGTAATTATAAACAATAACAACAAAATAATTATATATAATAATATAAAAGGTGTCCCAACTGGAACTTAGGGATTTAAATTTCACATTATTTTCAAATAAGGTAACTTAGCAACCTAATATTTGGTATACGTCATCTAAACACTTGTAAAAGTCATCATGCAACGTTTCACGACTGAAGAACGTATCCAAATTGTTCAAATTTATTATGAAAATGGTCGTTCCATTACGAACACAATTCGTCGACTACGCGTTGTTTTTCATCGGAATCATATTCCCAGCAATACGGCAATTAGGAATTTAATGGTAAAATTTGAACAAACTGGTTCTGTTCTCGATGTAAAGACACCGCTACGTCCTCGTAACGTTCGGTCAGTTGAAAATATCGCTAGGGTGAATGAAAGTGTTACCGAAAGTCCAAAAACTTCAATTCGTCATCGGTCACAACAATTGGCCATCTCAAGATCATCTCTGCAACGAATTTTGACAAAAGACCTTCGGCTACACGCATACAAGATACAGTTAACACAAGAATTGAAGCTCAGGGACCATCACCACCGCCGTATCTTTGCCAATTGGATTTTGGAGGAAAATGAATTTGATGACGAATTCTGTAAGCGAATCATATTCAGTGACGAAGCCCATTTTCACTTACGGGGATACGTAAATAAACAAAACTGCCGCATTTGGGCGTAAAAATCCTCGAGAGATTATTGAAAAACCCATGCACCCAATACGTGTCACTGTATGGTGCGGTTTCTTGGCCAATGGTTTTCTTGGACTTTACTTTTTTGAGAATAAGAATGGAGAAGCAGAAACTGTCAATGGAGAGCGGTATCGACAGATGTTGAATAACTTTCTATGGCCTCGTTTCGAAGATATGGACCTCAACAATCTTTACTTTCAACAAGATGGAACCACTTGTCACACTGCCAGGGAAACTCTAAATTTACTGCAGGAGAAATTCCCTCGTCGTGTGATTTCTCGTAATGGTGACGTGAACTGGCCTGCAAGATCCTGCGACATAACACCGATGGACTTTTTCCTTTGGGGTTTCCTTAAGGATCAAGTCTACACAAATAATCCACAGACAATTGATGAAAAAAAAAATAACATTCGTGCGGCTATTGGCGAGATTAACTTGCATATGTGTGCTAAAGTCATTGAACATTTTAAAAAAAGAATCGCTGTGTGCAATAGAAGTGATGGTGGACATTTATCCGATATCTTGTTCCGCATATAATTTTAGGGTTTCTATTTCATGTTTACGTTAATAAATCGTTGAATTTCTAAATACTACGCATTTTATTTGGAATTTAAATCACCAAGTTCCTATTGGGACACCCGTTATATATAATAATTATCAGGAGAGTTCAAAAATATCTTGAAAAAAGCGGTGGTTATGTCGTTTTGGTAATGATTCTAAACAATTGGCTAGGTGTTTGATGTATGGCAAATGACATATTCCTTGTTAGTTCGGTTGTTATCCATGACGAATCTAGAAATGAGGAAATGTCACAGTTGTTTCTGATCAAGACTGAACCAGTTGCTAGTTTTCTTTATAGTTGAGGTGGTCTTCGATTTTATTTTTCGAAATTTACCAAATAAATACTCTTTTTATAGCAATTTCATGCAAAAATAGAGCGCAAGCAAATTGATTTCAATTATTAGGTAAATTAATTTACGATCCAATATTTTTTAGTATAGTTATGAATTCGATACTGCTTGGGCAGGTTCCTAAACTGGTGTTATGAAATATAAAATAAGTATCAGCTTCTTGAGATCAGAGAAGTCCAAAATAATCATTTAAGTTCCCAAGATAAGCATAGAATTCGATGATGAAGAATTCTAGTATCCGATCTACTTTTTTAAATAGTAGTGGAGTGTAATTGGGTGAATTGTGGATACATTTGCTCTTACAATTTTTTTTAATTCAATGTATGTCAATGTAATGACATTGAAATTAGGAGAAAGCATTTCTTATACCATAGTAGAATTTATTGTCAATTAAAGTACAAATGCAAATAAGTCAAATTATCCTATACTTACACTAGATTTATAAATAGTAGATTAGAGGCATTAATAATAGATCTGTTATTGCTATCCCACTGTTACACTCCAATAATTTGGTACACACAAAGAGATAAATCGGTTACATATTTGTAAGCTTCGATTTGACCGTATATGCACATGGATTTAAACGTTATTATTATGGTCAGTGTTTCCTGCGATTAACGGTTGTATACTGCCTGTTATCGAATCCTATCAACAAATGACTCACAGGCCTTTCACTCCCCGAACGAGCTATCGCAAGCAAGAATCATCTGCGAGACGACGACAATAATGGTGATGAAAGCTAGATGAGCTGTAAATCTCGGGACCGGAGTAAAAAAGACGCAACCCCCGTGAAACAATTGAAAACTTGATTGACCATAAACTTCGTCAGCGTACCGCTGCAGGTGAATCTGAGTAAATCGAGTGTCTATTCACGGTTCTGTTGTGATGGATGACTGGAACGAAATATAAGATTACCTACCAATGATGCCGGTCAAGTATTAGCACGAAGTATTGTACGCTAAAAATGATCTATTATTATAAATTAAGATACTACATTGATAATACTTTTAGGAATAAAGATATTTGAAGGAGTTTCGTGTAGTTTTGTGTTAGTAGCAATGAATCTATCGAATTGGTTGTATAGATATGTATAAGTATGGATACTATGAAAGTATGCAGTAATTTGACAACCAGGAAATGTGGTAAACTCCTGTGTAGTACTGAGCAGACGAACTTCCAAAGTTAGTAGACGTAAGTAATTTTTGTTGTTCGAAGAGGAGAAATGGTAGTAATTCGAGTGTAATACTGTCTAAATAACCAAATATTTCATTACTTCTGAAAGCGACACTTCTTCAAGAATATAATTTTTATTACGGCAACAATTCTCGCGAAAATTGCTTTCCCAATACACAATTTCTCTAGATTTTATACGAAACTTATTATAGGGATAGTTCTTATGCTAAGCTACTTGCAGTTTATTTTTAAAACCATTGAAACCTTTGTTATGGTTAAAGAGGTAACTGTTTTGGTTTCTATTTCCATTAACGAACTGACTACGTCTGCAGGCAGAGAAAACAAATCTATTGTTTGTGGATACCACAAAAACGCCAAATGGCACACGGATATTGGAATCTATAAAGATAAAGACCAAATGCGGAAGCCCTTATTTTATAAACTTTCTAGATTAATGTAATGGTCATCCAGTCTTGTATTCAGGGCATGTTCAATTGCCTGCTTTAAAATGAATCGGCCGATACTATAACAGGCATAATGCATATTGGGAAATTAGCGATCAAAATGGTACTGTGGAAAGTTGGAAAAACTAGCAAAACATCACAGCATTACGCTAAGATTAGAGATAATGAAATGACTAATATGTTATTAAAAGGTGCGTCAGATCTGCGTTCGCAGCTGTGCTCGTACCTAGCTTTTACTGCAAGAAAACGCTAATTATGGTAAAACACTTTGGGTTCATCCAAGTGCTGGAGATAATGTAATGCAATATGCATGAACAAAGACAAGCTAATGAGAGGAACTTTAACTGGTCATTGTGTGTCGATAACACAGATGTATTGCAGGTTTTAGTGGATTATTCGCTGAGTAAGAGCTATGCTTGCAGATAAAACTTTTACGCATCTCTTTGCCAAGTGTCAAGTAGTTAAGGAGAGGCGTGTCTACTTTAGGATACGTAAACTCAAACAGTAAACTCTACTATATCAGTTTGCGGATTTGGTGTTCAGGTACCACCGGATCAGAGGGCTAAAACGTTGCGCAGGACCAATAAGTATACTGATCAATTTATTTTTCATCTTTTTCAAATATGTATTCGCGTCTTCCTAAAAGCAAGATTCAATTGATTCAAAAAAGTCATTAAATTAGGTTTGAATGGAATATTGTTTAGCTACAACAAGTGAATTCCTATGATTAGGGTTGAAAATAACTTGTATTAAAAAATAAATTCATGGGCTACGCAAGATTGGCAGAATACGGAAAATTTTCTATCTGAATAAATAAGTCAATCCAGTTTTCAGATTTCATTGTTTTTGTGTTCCTAATACAAAGAAATTTTTGTGGTGATCTGTTCTTCAACTACAGTTTTTTTT
>SMLS01064236.1:0-21341 GCA_004785975.1 Popillia japonica
GTGCTAGTGCATTAACAACTATTGTGGACGATATTTTATCTGCTTCTGATGAAGGAAAATTAACTTTATTGATACTATTGGATTTTAGTAAAGCTTTCGACACGATCAACCATAAAATTTTAGTACATATTTTGGAGTCGATTGGAATGAGTGATGCTGCATCTGGGTTGATGGCCTCATACCTGAGCGATAGAATGCAGCGTGTTAGTAGTAATAACAAAATATCCAACGTCTTGTGTTACGCAGGGTGCTCCTCAAGGCGCTATACTTAGCCCATTGTTATTTTCCATTTATACTTCAAAATTGCCTGATATTCTTAGGACTTGCCGATATCATCTATATGCTGACGACACGCAACTGTATACGTCGTTCCTTCCGTCTGAATGGAATATTGCCGAAAAAAACGTTAATAAAGATTATTATTATTATAAATAACGAGTCAAAAATTAATAAAACTTTATTCCACATAAATATCAGTGTTGAGTGAATATCAATAAACAAGGACATGCAGGAGCAAATCAAAAATTGCATTATTTGATCTACATAACATATGGGAGGGAGAGAAAAAAAGTACAAACACCTGTTTCATTACGTTGCCGTTCTGAAAAAGCTACGAAACGGCACGCTTTTGTTATGTTACTTCTTAAAAGAGAATATCATTAAAATATTCTGCTGTAAAGCTAGCTGTAAAGCACTTTCGACTTACTAATCGGACAATATTATTGACTTACCAATAATTGAAGGTTTAACGGAACGCTAAGGGAAAAACCGATTCAAATTATGGCATACGCCGATGATATAGCGTTAATGGCAAAAAGTAAGAAGGTGCTCAAACAAAAAACCCAACAAATAGTGACAGAACAAAGAAAAGAGGACTAGACATCAATCAAGAAAAGACAAAACACATGAGCATTAGTAGAGAAGAATGTAGAAACCGGAATGAAATATCGATAACTGAATTCAAATTGAAAGAAGTAGAGAATTTCAAGTACCTGGGAAATATGATAATTAGGAATAACCGAAGGATAGTAGATATAGAACAAAGAATACAAGCAGGACATAGGGCCTTTAACAAGTATAAACTATATATGAAGAATAAGAAAATAAGTTGAAGACTAAAGTTGAAAATATAATAATAATAATAATAGTTGTTTATTGACTACGGTATAAAAAGCATTAACAAAAAGCAACAAAAAGGAAGAATACATCGCCAAAAGGTTCGAGATCAGCTGCCTGCAGGACAAGCAGCTGCTCTGACTCTCAAACCGCAGATAAACTAAATATAAGTAGCAAAAAATAAACAAACTAAAACTAATTACTAAACTAAATGTAAATTCGAGTCTAAATGCAAATAAACATACTAATAATTGCAAATGTCATATCAGTGCACGCCCACTATGCAGGTCCAGAAAGAGAGTGATAAATTTTTTTAAGATGACCAGCGAAAGATGGCGCAGCTAAGATCCTAAGATAAGCTGGGATTGCATTGTATATTTTGGCAATGTTGTAGGAGTATGATCTTTTAAAAAGTTCCAAATGGTGATAAGGAGGTGTAAGCCCTTCAAGAAAATTTGTTATAGTCGCCATATCCAGCCAGCCAGCCCATCTCAGGGTATGAGATATATGATCAAAGAGTCGAATTCCGCAAATAAACCTTAAGCATGCATTTTGTACACGTTGAATACGCAACCTGCCCACATTATCCAAACAAGGGTAATACACATTAATATAGAAATTAAATTGTGGTAGAACAAGGGACTGACATAGTAGCTTTCTTACATCATGTTCCAAGCATTCTCTACTACTACAGAGACCTTTTAATTTGGAGTAAGCGGATCTAATCAGTTGAGACACATGCTTCTTGAAGCGAAGCTGAGTGTTAATAAGAAGTCCCAAATTACGTGAACACTCCGAGATTTTGCAGCAAGGTGTCATTTACAGTAATCTTGATAAGAGGAAAAACATTAACTCGCGACGAAGCCCTACCGAATACCCTCACTGATGACTTATTAGGATTAATAACCAAGGAATGACGTAAAGATTCGTCAAAAATAGATTTTAGGTGGTGTAATATTCTGTACCGCATTACGTGCCTGATGGTAAGAGCAGTGTAGCAAACATTTGACGATATTCGATGAGTAAATACTATAAAGTAGTGGCCCCAATACACTGCCCTGTGGTACGCCAGAAGAAACAGGTCGAGACGAGGAGACCTGGCCCTTCTGACTACGTTGAGAAATATAATTTTTGAAAAAGTCGACCGACTCCTTGGAGAAACCAATATGGTGTAAGATGGAAATTAGTAGTGCATGGTTGCGCGCGTCAAATGCCTTACTATAATCGAGCAACACTAATACGGTAACCATATCACCATCAATTGCTCTGAATATGTCGTCGGTTACATGAGCCAGTGCAGACGCACAACCATAGCCAGAAAGGAAGCCCGACTGTTCGGATAGCAAAATGTCATTACTTTCTAGGAATGACCCCATTTGTCGATCAATTACTTTCTCGAGAACCTTAGATAACGAACGCAGAATCGAGATGGGTGTCAAACCGTTAAAGTTCGTCGGAGAATTATTTTTTGCCAACTGTACAACAGTACTCTCCTTCCAACAATCTGGGAATATGCTTTCCAACAGACAGGTATTAATAGGATGAGTGATCGTAGATATCAAAAATGGACAAAATGTTGCCATTTTGAGAAATGCGATCAGATGCCACAGACTGAGAACTAAGAGAGAATAATTCGATTCAACTTCAGTCTGGAAGCCAATGTGAAGGAGAACCTATCATTGACAGACACGCTGCTGTTGTAAGAATTAAGCAGCACACTATCAGGAGCAAGACGAGGAGCAGCGTTAACGAAATGATCATTTAAATCCTCGACGTTTGAAAAATGCAGGGGTAAGTTAGCTCCAGTATCTTTGTGATACACATTTAATAATTTGAGGTTATGCCATAAACGTTTGGAGTCAGTGGAATTCTTGGAGATAAATCGCAAATAGGCACGCTTCTCGCGTCTGATAGCGGAGGTAGTGTAGTTTCGTAATTCTTTGTAGTGAACGAAAGCACTTTCCGATTTTTTTAATTTAGCCTGCTTCAGCGCTTTATCCCGGAGGCTCATCATCAGTCGTACATTTTCGGTAAGCCATGGAGCTCGGGGCATCCGAAAATAGCCAATCTTGAAGGAGCACGTATATGAAATAGTTCTGATAGAAGACTATTGAAAATATGTAATTTCCCGTCAATATCCGGGGTGGAGTATATATGTATAATACCATGGAAGCGACTGCAAATCAGTAACAAAATTTTGGTAATCAAAATTGTAAAAGTCTCTGAAGGTATGATATTGAGGTATGTAAGTGGGAACAGATAAATTAAGTTGTACGTAAATCAAATAGTGATCTGATATTGTTAAATCCTGATTAACTCCACATATGTGAACCGTCATGCGAGAAAAAGTAAAATAAAATCAATTAATGAGGAAGAAGTTGCAGTTTCCCGAGTGGGATTATTGATAATCTGTTTGATACCCAATGTATCACACATATTAGAAAAGAGAATGCAATGCTTGTGAGAAGGATCTAAGAGATCGATATTAAAATCCCCCAGAATCATTATCTCTTGAGCATCGAGAATAATTTCGGATATCAAACTCTCGAAGGATTCTAGAAATAAGGAAGTATCAGATGCAGGAGGTCTGTAAACAACGCCAGTAGTAATCCATAAACCGTTTACACATATTTTTACCAATAGATACTCAAATCCTGCATAAATTCGCGAAACATTCAACCGTGTGTATGCAAAACTATATTTATTATACAGCGCAACGCCTCCAGCTCTTCTACCATCATCCCTATCTTTACGTACTAAAGCATAGCGCTCTAATGAAACTATCTCGCTCACCATCCCCGCTGTCAACCATGTTTCAGTCACAGCAATTACATCATAATTGTTAGCTAAAAAATGTTACCTGAATAAATTCAATCCCGACACAATGGAGCGTGCATTAATATGTGATAAACTGAATAATGCCATATGCTACTAAAATAAAGCAGAAATACTAGCAAAACAAAAATTAATACCAAAACAAAAAAGATATATAAAGCGGAAGGAAATTAAATGAACAAGATGCATAAGCAAAATGATCTAAAAGTACAATATGTGCGCAGATTTAAGTAAGACAAGCAAAAAAAAGAAATAAAAAAAAAACAAGATAAAGTAAATCTATACGTAGTACATCTCGTATGTAGTAAATCTAAATATTGTTACGAATCACGCTATCTAGTGGCCGAGCAGTTTAATTGCATTATGCAGTGTACTGTATTTTATCTGGACGGTTCACGCATGTTCTGGAGACATTCCAGAGAGGGCGTTCTGGAACGGTCTAGTTAAAAGTCACTAGATATATAAACTACCGCAATAGGTAAAGAACCTGTGTTAGAGAGAGAAGTACATTTTGAACCCAAAATGGCGGTTAACAGCCTCTTAACACACATAACCTTTATTTTGAGTGTTTTCTTATCACTGACTTCTTTCTTTCAGTCTGTGCTTTCTTAGTGGTGATTTGATTAAGTGAGTTTTGTTTTATTAGTTGCCATTTACAACAAAATGCCTGGATATTGTGTAGCTTAGTGTACAAACAGGTCAGAAAAAGGCTTTAAATGTACAGGTATACCAGGTAGCTCTGTAATTTGGGATGAATATCATCTGCTGCAGTATTGTGATTCGATTAATGAATTAGAAAAACAGCGAACGACGATGATGAAGAAAACGTTGACCTAAATTTATTCCAGGCTGGACAAATAACCAAGAGCTAGCCGATGCGGTAAAAGCAGCATTGTATTATTTAGTTGGTGCTTTGATATTCAAACTAAAAAAAAATATTCCACTTGTGAATTATGATGCTGTTTCACATCCACAGCAGAAGATGAATATCAAGACATAAATAAAATGACAAAATAACTGTATGAATATAAAAGTGATTCCAATTTATGTTATCCAAGTGTCCAACTGTTTGAATTTCCACAAGTGTGAAATAAAATACTGGGCAAATGAAACATTGATGTTAAATAATAGTGTCAATTCGAAAACATTTCAAGAGCAAATACAACAACTGCAAGATTTGCCCGGTATTCCAAAATATCATAATATTCTCGACAAATTTTAAGCTTTTTAATTGAAAACAAGAATATTATTTTCCTTAAAACAAAGGAATATGACTACTGACAAAAACTGGCTTATATTGACAATAGAAGCAATGAAACTATCATTCTAATATGTTTAAATTTTTATGGGAGACTTTATAAATGTAATACAATATACTTTTGTAATTTTGATTGTTAAGATTGAGTAAATTCACCCTTTCTCTTATTACTTTTGTATGTGTATAATCATTTCATTTATATATACATATTAAGATAAATAGAAATTGTTAATAATGTTCGCCAATATGTGCATATTATATTATCCAATAAATTCTTTATAAAACCTGTATGTATTTTATTCATATCTAAACAGGCCTAACGTAACTTCGAACTTTCCGAACAAATAGATTGGATACAGTTTTATCCATTTCAATATCACCATTCGTTAACTCCGAAAGTGTAGCACTGAACTACACGGACTCAATAGAAATACAAAAAATACCTTCAAATTTACCGCCCTCGTTTGGACCCAAAATGGCGATATATTGCGGTACTTTATACATATATCTAGCGACTAGTCTAGTTTAGTGTAGTGAATTCTAGAAGTTATATTTTAAGTATATAGGGTGATAATCTCGTAGGAGAGGACAGTCTTGAACTAGCGTGTAATTAGAACGGACTCGCGAAAATAAATACGTATACGTCTCCGAATGTAAAAACGTTTTATCAATAGAACAACTGTATCTGTATTTTTATTTTGCCAATTTTGTCTTTCATGCAAATTAAAGATATTCCTGAGGCGGCCATGTCAAGTTTATTTATATCTTGTAATATGTAGTGCAAGCCAGAATCCATAAAAATCCAAGCAGAAGAAAATACATCAGAAAACAAAGAAAAATAAAAATAAAATAAAAATACGTACATATGTATGTGTAAAATTAATTGTTTAATGCGTAAACTGACTTGGGGTGCTTATTAACTATGTCTCAATAAACCCAAATGTAGATTCATAACCTATCATGCAACAAATAGAAAGAATTACGTCAAGGATATATCCTGTAATAAAATAATAGAGTTAAAAGCGATTTACATTAGTCTGATAATTAATTGTTTTAATCAGTTGTGGGTACAAACTGCAGTAACGAAATTTGTAAAGCTTGTCGGACTACCACTGCAGTGCTTACCGTGTGTTTAGAGTATGTAAATGTGGTTTTAATAGGTTCTCCCCACAACAACTTGTACTTAATCAAAGATCCGATCCCAACTCCGCGCACCTCTACTACCGAAGCTAGTTTTAAACTCTGTTATTGAGTATTTCAGTCTTCTTTATATAATCATAAAACTGTTCTACCAATGTTTTTCCCTATTTCAGAATTTCGATCACCATTATCTCAGATGAGCTGTCGTATCATTCAACACTACTTCGGTGATCTGGTCTGGTCGCTATCATAGGCATTTTATGGCCTAACGGTTCTCTTATGCAATCTCTGATGTGGTTTACTATTAATCTATTCAATCCGGCTTGGCCTAGGGCGCTAGGCTGATCTAACAAGTAAGTTTTAACAAAATCATCTTTTTTCATTTAGCTAACTTTTTGTCTGTTTATATTTAGGTAACCCAGATATATTTGCTTATATTATATGTATGTAGGTATGTACCTCTATTATATATAAGTTATGTGGTAAACGATTTACTGAAAATAAACGTGTCAAATAAAGAATTAGAGAAAAATTCCAAGAATTGGATAAAACTTACTATGTATATGGTAATAGTAATAACCTCAAGGTAATGTAGCTTCACTAGCAGAAAAAGCCCACACATAGAGTATATTTATATCACATTCCTACATTTAATTCAAATTTAAAATATCAGTTCTCGTACATCTTCTCTTGCAATCAAACGTGACTAATATAATTACGATTTACATATGCCCACTTTAACATCTAAGAGATAGAAATTTACAGTATCAGTTTAAATATGCTATCGGCCACACCTCACACCTCACATCATTACCAGGAAGTACGCCAATACTGGAAGTTAATTTATTGAACAATTATTTGAACTTCACATTTGCAGGTATAATGAATGCGCTATTCAGTTCATAAAAAGAATTACTATCAAGGCATGAAAAGAAAGCTCTATATTTATTTACTTGAATAGGTGATTATTTAGCGTTTCTCGTGTTAAGATTGCTATTTAATAATTTCTAATAATCAATCATTTTAGTTTACGTGGAAGCGCTACGTTATTGAAAATATTTTTCTATTACAGTTATTTATAATTGGTATAAAAGCTCTTAGAAAATGGTGCATGATATTAGTTCCACAACAAACAAAGTTCCAAATCTTTTCCCTAATGATGGCGTTCGATACGTCTCTGTTATTAAGTACAAAATACAGGCTTCAATTATGGAAAAGAATATAGAGTATACCTGAAGTATATGAGCCACACTTGCTGCATTTATATGAAATATTAATTTTTGTATAAATTTCAGAGCATCTAAAACTTATAATATTGTAAGAAAAACATCCTCTCGTCTCCCCTGAACATTACCTGGGGTATATACGAAAACTATAAGGCGGCAGGTTTACACAGGGAGATGGTTTCTTATTTTTATTAAATACTTCATCAATTAATGTGATTCAATTGATATAATTGAAATTACGAGTCAATATGTTACTATCAACATTTAACCCCATAATATAGTAGTATACATTGCACCATAACTTACCCCAGTGTCATCCCTTTTTTATGCCTTTTTTTATACCTCGCCGATAGTAAAGATGGGTAGCTTAGTTTATGTTACTAACTTAGTTACTTGGCGTAATACGATACAACTTCAATAAGAGCCCTTTTCTATTAATTATTAATGAATTCGGAAATTTTATTTGAAATTTATCTTCTCTTATCAATATTAAGTCTTCATTGAGCAACGACTAAATAGAATAATGGAACAACTAGAAATCGGGACTACTCAAATTCTGGAATTCTATCGCAAATATAAAGCTATTGGAATTGTTTGGGTTCATTTGTGTATTTTGTGTTATAGTCTGTTTACGATAATAGACGAAGCACGTCATCAATACACGTCATAATGGCGGAACGCATTATTGCCAAATGTTTTCTCTAATAGGTTTTGTAGTGTCATGATAGCTTAGTTGATATGCAATTCGCGTTAACGATTATGTTTATACTCACGAGATGGCAACATCGTACAGGACAAGCACCTTTGCATGGAAAAAATTCTTATATCATCGATAGTGAGAACAGTTATTTTTGGGTATTTCGTTTTGTATAGGTAGCCATAGGTAGCTATTTCTGATTTTACTGATTATGACGTGCCTTATCTGTTATCGTAAACAGACTATATCGGTATTTTCCTTCTATTTCAACAGAAATACATTGTTACTGTAAATTATGAGGAATTTTTAAACGTAAAATTTTAGCTTAACGTAATGGGAGTTATTTGTTAACGTCAACCAATTGATATATACATTCAAAGGTGTTCTCCTTGCTAATAAATCAATTTCAGCTGATTTGGTAATACATGAGGTACAGAGTCGGTATTCTCGCTGCGATAAGCCGTATTCTCGCTGCGATGAGCCGTAGGCGCGCGCATCTACATATGTATGTATTGCAAACGGTGCATTCACTAGATAGTTACAGAACTATTCCATATGTAATTTTATAAATAAAAAACTGCCTAACATTTTTTAAATTAAAACATAAGGGCTAAAGTGATAATTCATATATAAAATGGAATTAAACCAACACTTTCGTGATATGTTATTATATTTACAGTTGCTCAACGTCAAAGTCGGACAGTATAGTGCACATAATCTTACTAAAAGATTTGAATGTTAAATGATATTTTTTAAACGAAACAAATACACATTTGACTACATATAATATGACCCTTTCAATCTTTAAAACTAAATTTATATAAATTTATTCCTTTGTTATAAAATATTTTATATTCAGAAAAGATGTGCAAATTCTACATCAAAGTAAACGCGGACGATGCAGATGTTGTATCAAATTAATTCATCGTTTCCATTATAGATTGATTTTTTTAGCAAGTCGGGAATAAAACATGTTATAGAATCCGTATATTTGTTTTACAGTAGTATTACTACAAACTTTGGAAGAATGGGGCGTCAGTGTGGTCAGACCTCTTTGGAAATAAGAAAGTTAGAGATAATGCATCATAGTGATGATAAATCTGTTCGAGAGATAGGAAAGATTGTTCACAGAAGCCATTCTATTGTTAATGATATTATAAATCGATATAAGAAATCTAATTTAATAGCCCACAAACCTCGAACGAGTTCTAGAAAACTATTTACTGAAGAAGATTAACGTTTAATTATAAGAAAAATAAAAAAGACCCTAAATTAAGCGCTCCACAAGTAGCTAAAGAAGTGGAGAAATACTTAGGAATAAAAGCAAATCCTGAGACCATCCGAAAAATTTTAAGAAAACATGATTTCAACGGTCGGGTTGCCCGAAAGAAACCGTACATCAGCACACAGAATAGAATAAAACGTATGAAACTTACACGCGATTATTATGAAGCAAAATTTTTAATCTTATTATTCAAAATCAACATCTACTTTTCTAAAAAAATCATTAAAATAACTAAATGACATTTTACTACGAATGTTAATTTCCGTAGTTGAAATGTCATTTTTAATTTTTGCTTGTGTTATAAGAGTGTCTTTAATACATAAATTTAGCGTCTTATGATAGATAGTATCTTTTAATTTACTAAATGTACTTTTTATGGAATCATTAGTGATTAATATATCAAATGCATTTCATATAAAATGTGGAAATACCTACTCACGCTTGCAGTTTACTAAAAACACTTCCTATTAATTTGCCTAGCTAATTTTATTTTTAATTTTATAAAGTCTTTCTTTTGGCTCTCCAAATTCGAATTAAAAGTGTTATAATTGACCTAGAAGTAGAAAAAAGTATCAGCAACATAAGATAAGTTACTTATATTAATAATTGTAGTAGGTACCTAGTACAATGCAGATAGTCTTTAGCATTGAAGTTTTCTTTCTACCAAGATGTAATTTGGAGAAGTATCATCATTCCATTTGCTTCAGAAGTTCCTTTAGAGATCAAAATAAACTATTCCTTAACCAATTAACGGCGGCAGTGTCAAAATATCGTGTTTAAAACTGATAACTTTCACGGCTAAGAACGGCGTCAATCACACCTACGACATTCAATTACTAAGCATCGATAAAGATCTGAACATATGTGGTAATATAACTTTCAATATTTAGGGTATGTAACACTTATAAGATCGCGAGACTTGATCAGTTTCTTTCAATTGTTACATGTGAACTCTTGAACTCCTCTATATCATTTACATTTAAGACAAAACCTGTTGAATTTGCTCGTTGTAGTGGTCGGAGATGCTACATAGATAGGGTTTTTCAAACAACCGAGCACCAATTTACTCTGCATAATGGATATTATATTCAGATTTAAAGCATTGCTATATTGTTACCCAATTGAGCAATATTTTAGAAAAAACTCGATTTAAGATCCCATAATGTACTTCTAGAGCGTCTAAATTGGATAAAATGTTTACAATTCTTTGAAAACCTTTTGGCGGACTATTTGAACTACAGTCGATTGACAAGAGAAGGCAGATGTGATTTACGCACGACGAAGTCGCGTCAAATTCAATAAAAGGAATGAAAATATGAACACGAGGCCATTAACAGTACAAACATTTACAACTTGTCTTTTCAGAGAGGAAAAAATTCTTTATAGACACCGTGGTCGTTGGTAGTGTAAGGTTCCCTAGGCTTGCTCTATCTTCTAAAAATCCTTTATTGGTCCATTGTATAGCTCGAACAGCTGTTAACACTTCCTTAGGTTGAACAGGTGTCTCTTAATGCTATTTATTTAATTTCGTGACTGTCTGACTCTTATCGCCTTGGCCATAATTATTTTTCTAACGTCGCTGCTAACTGGTCTGCGATTGTCTTCGCTTGTCAACACGACTTCTACTATGTGTTTGTTTTGTTTTTCTTAGGTTAGCTCTTTGGCAACATAGTCCTGTTTATTTAGTACACTCTAACGTTACGTGTTCCGGGTTTTCCTCCATTTCCACCATTTTCTCTCAGTTCTTCCCAATATAATTACACCAAGATATATTAGATTCTTTTTTAAATTTTGTTCCCAGCAGAATGAACCTAATCTTGTCTCGCTTGTAGTATCTCAGTTGCTTTTTTGGGATAATTCCCTTCTCCAGCAGGATGAACATAATCTTTTCTCACTTGTAGGGTTCTTTGAGTATAAGTATCTGAGGTGAGTGTTCTTGGGAAGCTATCTGCAGATCATTCTACTACATCCAGTCCAACAAATTTTCTAGAGAGTTATTGCTTTTGAAAATAGTAAGATCCCGTAGATCATGTCTTTATGAGTGGTGCTACTTCATCTGCATTTACTGTCGTCGTGGCTCCCTCTATTAACTGTATTGCGAAGCACCTGTTCACACAGGACAGTCAACAGTATTGGTTCTACCACCGAAGCTTTTCAAACTTTTACGTTAATTTCTATTATTATTTCGGCAGACCACAAGATTCTCCTAGTGTAGAAATCGCTTTCGGTTATGTTAATGATGTAGGTGTCTACGTTTGCATATACAGTTGAGTTTCTCTTCAAGAAACTCCACTAACTTTTTAACAACCTTGCCAACTTATTCAGCTTAAAGGAAGAAAGAGTGTAAAAGCCGCAGGGAACATCGCTAGCTCTCTTTTGGTAACTGAACCATTCTTACCGTGTTCCATGATATGGGAAATGTGCGTTGTCTCAAGAGAGGATTGAATTCTTGTAGCAACGTTGTCAGTCCAAACTGATCCCCATTGCGTCAGAGAATAAATAATCTGCGCCTGGCGCGCTCTTCTTGATTTTAGTCACTTCCGTATAACGGATGGTATTTACTGGAATCTACACTATCAATGGTGGATTTCTAGCCATTCTGGTCCTCTGTTTTAGGATCAAACTATATGGAAGCAAAAGGCTGCCTGTGTATTTCATAGAAATCTCTATAACCCAAGTCATGTCAATGAAGCATTTACTACACTCTCCTTCGAACGTTGGCGTCTGTCCAGAATGAAGTACATTGAGTCCAAACTCTATTGCCAAAATCATACGTTGTTCACCACAAGAGTCGGTCAGTGGCTACACACTTAAGCTTTCCTATTAATAGCTCCACAAAGACACAAATCAATCATTAAATCCGACTCTATATTTGGAGAAGTAGCAGCAGTATAAACACTACTTCTCCCACTGTACTTAAGCATTCATAGCTTGTCCGCACATACCCAAATTTTATTTTACATCTCGAAATGACATTTTTTTTAATTCAGTTGTTTACATTTAAATGAAAATGTCTGTAACTTACTCACAACTAGTATTTTCGCATCTTTCGAGTTTTGGCCACTTAGCATGCAAAGCTAGTTTGAAAGAGTAAGTGTTATGTTTGCGGTTTTTATATCTTCGACAACTGTTATATAAAGCAACAAATATGTTTTTACACAAATATATGCAAGTGAAAGCTGCAAATGAATAGCAACAGAAGAGTTTACTTATTACCACCAATAATATGCTTTTACAGTAACGTCTCAGAATCATTATCTTCTCTGTACCTCTTTCAAATCCCGGTGGATGAACAGCTCCGTTCTTCGCTAGCGGCTCTTAAATTCTTTAGAAAGTAATGCAAGTGAAAGTAAAGAAAATGTAACTTACAGCTTATCCCAAACTTTTTTTGAAGCAGAAGTTCCTTGGGTTTATAAACTTTTCCTTGGCGACGTATTCTCAAACCGACCTTTAGCCACTAGAGGGTATGAGGTTTATTACAACGCATTCAATGGAGTAGGTATTATAGAAGGAAATATCGAGAGAGAAGTACGGTGAAATCAGATCTTGCATGCCAAGCATCGCTCATAAGGATTTTTGGTTAAAACCTAAATCACTTGCTCCAAAGCTAATGCTTGGATCTTGTTTCTCTGTACTTTTGTTAGCAGGGTGATTCCAACAATAGACCATGAGCGCCTAATATAAGCATTTTTGTCTCGAAACTAATTGCTAGAGTGCGACGCTTTTAATGAATACACATGTGCGTTTGATGGTTATTAAAAGGAATAGTTCCACAAAACGTTTGCTAACAGAAACACATTTAACTAACAGGAAAATCAAAATTAATGAAATTATAAAAATATTTACTCTTCTACTTTATACGTCCTATAAATCGAATGCATACTTGTTTATGTTTCGCTAAATAATTTAATACTATGCCTAAAATGAAAGTGCAAATGCGTATTTAGCAATGGACGTAGAAGCAGTTGCAAATAGCTTCTCAATGTTATAATTAAGTTGACTAACAATTCGGAAAGGAGAAAACTGTCTAATAACTCTAGTAACTATTGCCTAGAATAGGTATTAGTAAACCTGTGGTTTGTTAAATGTATGTTTCTCATCACTTCGTTTATATGTTTGTAGCAAGTTCTATTTTCCTAAGAACGTAAATTTAACAGTACTCTTAAAGCGTTATTTGTAACCTAACGTTCTCATAATTGATATCACAAACATGATAAATAGTGTCAAAGTCACTGTATGCAATAGAAATAGGTGACAAAGTTATTAGTGTTACTGTTATAAGACGATAGAAAGTCTTCTGATACCGGATACTTACCTTAAAATATCGAATTAGCTAATTAAGAAGGCTAATCTTTGCGAAAACGTTTAATCTGTTGATGTTTCACTTAAGTTCTAAATAAGTAAAGTTAGTTCCATTTTCCAATTTTCAGTACTTACTAGATATTGCAAAAATCCATCTCTGTGTAGATTTCACAGAGCAACATATACAATAAATAATCGTCAAATCAAACACATCACAAATTGATTATATAGTAGTTTGTTATATGTTCATACATATATTACCTAAGCTTAATTAATGTTTTATATTACGTATATTAACACATCAAATCACCTTTTATTTTAGACAGATCCATATGTTAATTAGATATTCTAAACTATTAAATAACCTCTATAAATTTTATCATTTGTCAGAATGTGTGCTCGTATATTTACATTAAAAATCAACACCAACAACTTCAAGCAAATTTATTGTTGACATTAATTATTTTCTGCATGATTTATAAATTTCGTATAAGGTTGTGAACATATTTTCAATAACAGCCATATTAGAAGAAACATAAGAAAGCAAGTATTGTACGAAATAATAAACTAATTGCATTATATTGATCGAGTAATGCTATAATCTCATTTTATGACATTTGGTTTTTGACTATTTTTTAATATTTTATATATACATATTTGTTAGACTACAACTTTCATATGGCTCTGTTCTCTGATTACTCTAAATCATTTGCTGTATTGTTAAATTAATATTTTAACGGTGATATTCCGTGCGAGTTCATCTTAGAAGTGTGTTTGAAATATCAATTAATAGCTTTCTAATACCATTTATTATTTCAACAACTAACAATAATAGATTAACTGGACACGTCTCTTTTTGACAATCGTTCATATTACCCTTTTTCATAGACGACGCGAGCTTCGTTACATACTCCCCCCCTGGTTCCGACGTCGACCAGACAAGGTACCAGAAGAAACATATGCTTTGGTTTCAGGTGGTCCACCTCGTCTCCAAATAGGTGCAATGGGTTTAGCTTCCACTGGACCTTCATACTTAGTTAAAGCTGACACATGATAAGACCCGACAGGAGAAGAATTATTTACATATATCCGGTACCGAATATATAGTAGGGGATATCCTGTGGGATATTTTGTAAGAACCGTCTCTTCGAGGAGCGAATTTATGCGTCGTCTTTGTTGCAGCGTTGCTTAGTTTGTGCACGTTAACCAACACCAGATCTCCAGGATTATAGGCGGTTACATTGCGTTTGCGAGAATCTGCGTAGATTTTGTGACGGTCTTGTTGCTTCTCATTTATATCTCTGGCCTCTTGGAGTGTAATGGCAAGGCGTTGTAGGTACGGGGTAATCTCAGGTATAAAATTCTGGCTTTCGATTTTGCTTCTGAGATCGTTTTGGACATCAACAAGTTAAATAGGCTGCCGTATAACCAGTGTTCTCACACTTGTGGTGTTCATGGCAAAACGTATCGCTGACACCATTTTTGACCACATAGCGTGATCTCCGCCGACGAGAATTGCAAGGCGCGGCTTCAGATCTCTATTTTTCCGTTCGACCATATTCGCTTGTGGATGGTAGACGGGTATTAAGCTTTGCTTGACATTCATGCATCCATAACCTTTCGCATTATATGGCTTACAAACTAAGTGGAAATAGTTCCACCCACTTTGTAGCAGTATCTTCTACAATAAGATCCATCTGTCATCCTCAGGTGTCTCTGGCAGTGGTCCAAATAAATCAGTTGCAACCGTCTCAAATCGTTGCGCATATATATCGGTGTCTGCATTAGTCCAGCAGGTTTCTGATTTGTAGCCTTATATCTTTGGCAGTCAGGGCAATGCTTCACATAGTCCGCAATATAGCGTCTCATACCAGTCCAGTAGTAGCGGCAAGCAATGCATTGGATAGTACGCTCTATACCATAATAAGCAGCGTTTGGAGCATGATGATAGTCAGTCATTATACGCTGTCGCTCATGAGCAGGAACAACAAGTAAAGCTTCGTCAGTTTCCCCATCTGGGCAATATCTGTATAACACTCCGTTACTCATAATATAGCCTCTATCTGTCCATTTTGCATATTCATCATCTGTTTCATTGTTTTCTAAACACTGGATAATTTTAGCTATCTCCGGATCTTTTGGAGTTGTTCTGATCTTATATCAGCAGCAAATCTGGTAGGTAGATCAATCGTAACCAGGCAAATACTGCAAGTGTTATCGTCGGTATGATTACAATTGGGACGAGATAAGGTATCTGCAATGACATTTCGTTTACCAGGTATATAATCAATCTTCAAATTGTAACTTTGAATTTGCAAAGCCCAACGAGCCAATCTTCCAGTCGGTGATTTTAAGGTCATTAACCACTTTAAAGGTTGGTGATCTGACGTTACAGTGACTATAGAACTTTCTATATACCCTCTGAATTTATCTAACGCCCACACAACAGCTAGAGCTTCTCGTTCTGTTGTTGAATAATTCTTTTCTTCAGGTCTCAGAAGACGACTGGCATACTCAATTGGGTGCTCGTCTTCTCCTTCACGCCGCGCCAAGGGCATAACTACTGGCATCAGTTCTCACGATGTGTGGCTTTGTATGATCATTCTGTCGTAAAATTGGAGTTGTGATTAATAATTCTTTTTATGTATCAAACGACTTTTGCTGAACTGGACCCCAATCCCACTTTGCATTCTTCTTTGTCAAATCACTCAATGGACGGGACACATCGGCAAAATGAGGTACGAAATGCTTATACCATGAACATGTCTGTAAGAAACTTAACACTTGAGTTACGTTACGAGGTGCAGCCATATTAGCTATTGCTATGCTGCTATTTTCATAGGCAATGAAATTAATGGATCCTTGAAAAAATACTAAATATAAAATTGCCACAGAGAGTGTTCTTTTTCGTCTTGTTCCGTATGTCAAGAAAAAAATCAGAAAAAGCTCAATGAGATCTTCAGACAGAATCTTCTATGACAATTTGTTTCTCCCGTGACAAAACTATATTATACAGCATATGCTTTACCTCTAAATATAAAGTTTTTTTTAAGTAAGTGGCAATTTAATCATTCATATTCCCGTTAATATTTATAATATTGTAAAAATAATACTATTACCTGACCACATGGATAGTGGGAGTTATTTCTCATCCTTTGGTCGTCATATCAACAAACTCGTTTACAAACAAGTGCATATTATAACGTTGTATGTGTCGTATTACATCGCTTTTTTTATCGTGTTAGACAAGAACTTATTTATACGAAGGAATTGTTTGGTCTCTGCAAACTCGCTCAATGCTATTGTGAACCGAGTTTTATGACAGGCTTAAGACGATTTCGTAGATTAAGCTGTTTAAGAGCTAGCCAATGCCGTTTAAGTGCTTTTCAGAAACTCATACCAATGCCGTTTAAGTGCTTTTCAGAAACTCATACCAAAATTTGAGGCAACAGTTTTTAAGGAAC
Organism: Popillia japonica; assembly: GCA_004785975.1. NCBI lineage: Eukaryota > Metazoa > Arthropoda > Insecta > Coleoptera > Scarabaeidae > Popillia > Popillia japonica. The sequence continues at coordinate 17,324 of SMLS01064236.1, forward strand.
ACTTTTGGCGGCCATTTTATCAGCAGACAATTTCCTAAAACTTTCCTAAAACCCAGATCACCAGACAACACGCAATACCATCGATGAATTGAAGGAATCCATCACAAAATCATAACAGCTATACCAACAGAGATGCTCAGAACTATAGTATTCAAGCAGCAGCAACTTCAAGCAATTTGAATTGTTTGAAACTGATTTGTTGTCATATAAAATATTTGAAAATATTGGCAATAAAACAAATATAGCAAATTTATAGCAGTAGAGCCAAATTATTATTGTTAGTTGACGTGAATTATTTTCTGCAATTGGTTTCAATTTCAAGTAAAATATTTCCAGAACTAAATCACTCTTACACCATCATAGCTGATTGTGTATACGAATGGTATCTTATTTCATATAATATTAAAGATTAAATATTTATATTGATTTTATATTTACTTCAATATTCACAAGCACATCTAATCAATTAAAATTAAATTCAGTTTAAGTATAGTGAAAGTACTGGCTGCACGACGTTAAGGTCAAAAAAGAAAGGAAACTATTGGGATAGGAAGCGACAATCAAATGATGATTTCAAAAATCTCCATTTAATATTCTAAGCCTTCGGTAATTAGTTTTTTACCTTCTTCAGAGAAAATTCCACAATTAATAAGCAAAAGGTGCATTAGGAAAAGCACAAAAATTAATATTAAATTGTAACAACTTACGTGGAGATATCGATGCTAACTCTAGATTCAAGCATATAATTTACAAAACCAAGGACAAATAACGAATTAATAAAATATTTGAAAATTTAAAAAAGTAATATTTTAATACTAGGAAAAAGCAACACAATTGGAATATAGAAGTATTGTGTGAAGATGAAAAGAGAAGAGAATATGCAGAAGAGATTAAAATACAAATAGAAAAAGAGAACATTGAGGGAAAAAGCATAGATGAAAGTTGGGAACATATAAGGGCTAGCATAGAAGAGAGTGCAAAAAAGCGCATAGGCAGAAAGAGGAATGAAGCAAGAAAAGAATGGTATAACGAAAACTGTAGTGAAAGGGTTTTAGCTAAGAAAAAGGCAAGACTAAAATGGATAAAATCTATGCGAAACGAAGATAGAGAAGAATATGAAAAAATAAGGAAAGATTGCAAAAAACTAATAAGAAAAAGTAAGAGAGAGTGGATGCAAGCATTAATAGAAAAGGTTGAGGTAGCAAGCAGCAACAGAAACACCAAACAATTTTATAAGAAGATCAGAGAACAAAACAAAGTATACAAACACAAACTAAGTGGCATAAAAAATAAGGAAGGAAAAGTAATAGAAGAAGAGCGAGAATATCGGAAAATATGGGCAGACTACTTCAAGGAACTGCTATTTGATAAGGGGACGAATGAGCTACCAGTGGAGATACAGGAAGATGGAATTGAAATACAGGAGCCGACATGGGAGGAAGTAAAGCAAATCACAGCACATACGCGAAATGGAAAAGCAGCAGGGAACGATGGCATCAGCAACGAATTGATTAAATACGGTGGAGATACAGCAGCAGAATATTTATATACAGTGATAAAAAAGATATGGAAGGAAGAATGTATGCCGAAGGAATGGGAAACAGCGAAAATAGTCGCAATACATAAAAAAGGCGATCAGCGGGAATGCTCTAATTACAGAGGAATAACATTGCTATCAACAGCGTATAAAATCCTGTCCAAAGTACTCCAAGAAAGAATTGCGATAACAGCTGAAAGAGAGATAGGGCAATACCAATGTGGTTTTATTAAGGGCAGATCAACTACAGATGCTATACATAGTTTAAAGCAAATAATGGAAAAAGCACACCAGCATAATATGGATCTAGATGTGCTATTCATAGATTTTAAACAGGCGTTTGACTCTATCAAGAGAAACAACTTAATACTCGGAATGGAAAAGCTCGGTATACCAGCGAAATTGAGACGACTAACAGTAATGACAATGAAAGAGACAAGAATAACGGTAGCGACAGCGAAAGGGGATACAGAAGAACTAAGAACAAACAAAGGAGTTAAACAGGGAGATGCACTCTCTACTACACTATTTAATTTGGCCTTGGAATACGTTACGAGAAAGATCAACAAAGGCACGCTTAGATCAAGAGGGGCACAGATAATAGCATATGCAGACGATATCGTGGTAATAGCTAAAAGACAACAAATATTGAAGGAAGTGGTGACAGAAATAATAAAGGAAGGAGAAGAAATGGGACTGGAGATAAATGAAAACAAAACCAAAGTAATGAAGTTCGGAACGAAACAGGAAAGCCTTAAAAACATTAGGATTGGAAACTTTGTATTTGAACGGGTGGAGAAATTTAAATACTTGGGAATAATGATATCCAGTGATGGAAATAGGGAGACCGAAATAAAAGAAAGAATTTTAAATACAAACAGAGTATTCTTCGCAAATAAAAAACTTTTACGGCATAAACTACTCTCAAAAGCAACTAAAATGAAGATATACAAAACAATCATATGTCCCGTGTTAATGTACGCCGCAGAAACTATGACTATGACCAAAAAATGTGAAGAAGACCTAAAGATAACGGAAAGAAAGATATTGAGAGTAATCTTGGGGCCTGTCAAAGCGGGAGAAAATCAAATCAGGTGGAGAACGAACATGGAAATACAGAGCGAAATTGGAGAGGATATCGTGACAAGGATAAAGCGACAAAGGGTAAGATGGCTTGGGCATGTATGGAGAGCCGATGGCGCTACAATTAAAGAAATGGTGGTCTGGAAACCAAGTGGAAGAAGAAGAAGAGGAAGACCTAGATCAAAATGGCTAAATGAAGTGATGGAAGATTTGAACAGAGCAGGAATAACTAACTGGAAAAGTAAAACGGGTAATAGAAGAGAATGGAGGAAAATTAGTGAGATGGTAGAGTAACAGAGACATGGGAATTGATCCTTCCCGAAGAAAATGGATTTAGAAAGCTTGAAGCGGCGTTGCCCCCCCGGGGGTGTTTTAGCCAATATATATATATAATATTTTAATACAAGACTGTAAATATTCTGAAAAATCGATTGATGATCTAATAGAATTGGATTAAAATTACCGCATGTCTGACATGTAAAACTTCCTAAAATCCCTATGACTAGTAACATTAAAATTTCCTTCAGGACAAGCATTGCAAGCTACATCACAGATCAAAAGATAAATATACAAGTATGTTCAAAAGTACAAGTCAGTAAGGTCCAGTAGTATTGGAAGAATTGATTTATCTAAATGCAATATATTAGAATAAATTATACTTAGACATTGGGTGTCTGTGTTAAAATTAAGAGTATTTACTTGCTGTTTTATGTGGTACATTTCTAAAAATATACGTTTAGACCAAAATTTTTCGAACGAAAGGATTGAAACATCGTCGAAATTCAATTGGTGGTTGACATGGTGATCTGCGAGGGCTGTCTTGGTAGTGCGATGCAATCAATCGAGTTGATGTTGACAGATACGTTTCTTGAAATATTGGGACGTCTGACCAATGTATACATTCTCACAATCAGCACACCGAATGCGATAGGCCACATTAGAGTTTTTCAGCAATGGTGTCGGTGTTTTACATTTGGAGAATAATCTTTCTAGTTTCATGATGTTGTAGTATGCCAGCCTAACAGGGAATTGATGGAAAATAGAGGAAAGTTTAAAAGATAGATCGTTGATAAACGGAATCTTACAGTACTTAACACACACTGTTGCGAGTGATCTCCAGAGGTGCAGGCATCGTGGTAGACGTAGAACTAGTCTCAGAGAAATCTACATTTAGCCCAGCAGTAGACGTGTTGAAATTCAAGCCTTTTAGTAACCTCCTCGGATAGCCATTATTGGAAAATCTATCGAAAAGTAGATTTAGGTTCTTCTTTTTAAAGGAAACATCCGACAAATTTTAAAACACTATTTCTCATGGAAATTATAATATTCCTTTTCATATTCATAGGGTGATTAGAAAAATAGTTTATGTACCTTCCAGAGGAAGTCAATCCCATCAAA
>SMLS01064240.1:0-20100 GCA_004785975.1 Popillia japonica
AGTCACTGAACGGGTAGGAAATAAAATTTTACGGTCTCGTCTCGAATAAGCGCGTCCCTAACCTTGAATATTCCCGTTTCTCCACGTCAAAATGTTATATTACCTATACCTCGCGCAGCTACTCGTAAAAAGTGAGCAATTCCTGGCCAGTAAATATAACGATTGGGGGATCTAAAATTGAATTTATCTCGATTTGCCTATCGTACAGGATATAGATGGGAATTACACCAACTTAATACCACTAAATATTACACCGTTGAAATTTGTCACCGCGGCATAAATCTACTCCTAACTCGTTTATGGCACGTTCTATGCGGGTGTAACGCTTTTTAGTTGGCGCACATCAATGGAATGGAACAGCATCGCCAGAGATGAGTTACGGAATTATAAACGTTGCCCTGTTATATTCTGCAAACTGGATGATCACCGGTACAATGTAAATTGAAGCTAATTTAGTTTATCAACAATTTAACGCCGATTCGATTGGGAATTCGTATTAAATTCCCCCATTTTAGTGTAGGTACCTAATAGTTGAAATTATTATAGATTACTGCAGTGGACTGGGAGTAATGTCAAATGAAAGAAATGTGACAGCTGCAAGCTGTTTCAATAATTAAATTTCTAAAAACTAAATGCATGTAGGGATTTAAAATTTTCAGTAATTATTATAATAAGTATTACAAAACTATGTATAGAGTTTGTTAGTTAATTAAGTAATGAAAGGTTACATTCTTGAAACGCTAATTTAGTTATCTGATCTCACAAGAGAAAGAGATGTCTCCCTGTAATGTCATCGATTTAACTTCGTGGTGGAGACACAGATGGCGCTCAAATGCGTCTTTTCAATTTTGATTTTATCTGGAAACGAAGAATGATAAATTCTCCACTCATCTCGTGAATAACCTCAAACCCAGCCATCAAAATATTAATTCACCGATTTTAGGACTCGTATCCGGCGATAAACTGCGAAACCCCCTCAATACACAGCTCTAACTAAATATTATTCGAAACTTACGTAAGTACATGTCATCGCCCCTTTGCGTAGCATCAAAAACAAAAGATTAATTAATGTTTACTTTCGAGAGAACAGACCTTAATGTCAACAGGAACAGGCGTTAAAACATTAGAACTGCTAAGCTCTCCTGCCGGTTTTAAGTGTCAAAATTTCGCCCAAAATTACACATCGAAGACTACAGTACATCCTCCTTATTTCGTCATCCGCCATCCCAACTTTCCTCCTATTGTTTTAATTCGACGCTTGGCGCAGGCAGATATGTTCTGATTAATTTTAACAGGACCTACGTTGGTATCAGATGGGGGAGAGTCCTCTTTAGCGATTGTTTGCTTTCCGTGCCGCAACCACCAGCGAATATGGGCGGTAAATGAGTGATGAAGAGATAGAGAAACTGTGATGTGATGGGGGTAGATAGTCTCACCTCTGAAATGGCGTAAGGACCCTCCGATGTCTATGAACTAGACAAATACAGAGGAAGCCCAAAAACGACAATGAATATCCTTGTTTACATTAGGAAATTCTCATCTAGCATTAAACAGCAGTTCGTCCCATAAAAAAAATCTCTTTTTAATTAATTTAGATTAACATCCATTCGGACGAAGGCATTTCTCGGCGAATTTAACGCCTTTCCGGCCGTAGACTAACAGACAACAAAACGCAGCATCGTGTACCGCAAAAAGTTCGCATCCGCAACCCGTTTTAGGCCATATTTATTGCCGTGTTAGTACCGCTTGCTTTGCGTTAAAATTTCGCATTAAAACGACGAGTATCCGTCTCCGCACGTATCGCGTCGACAGATGGCGTTTTGACTAATCCTGGACAACAGCGGCGGAACGCAGGAGGGTGACACAGGGAGCCGTGTGAAATGTAATTGCTGAAAATATACGCATCGTCGGATAACGTGGAAATCGGTATAAACCCTGGGAAAAATTGCAATTTTTACGTTTGTGAACGTTCAATTAAGTACACCAACACAGGTTTCCTCAATTTGTTAGGTTAGGTTGAATTAGTAAGAGTACAAAGAATAATTTTCATCAAATTCGTCGAGTAATTTAATTAAATCTTATTAGATAAATAATTTTAAACATGGAACTATTTTATCTCCCTAATATGCTCAAAAGGGCGGATTTTGCATCGTCCTCCATTATTTTAATTAAGATCTCCCGGTACGTCCCCCGGTCGTAGACGGGCGAAGGATAAGGAACGAAAGACTTCTTAGATTAATACGGAATGAGTGTTGACCACGAGAACTCGAGGGAAGCTTTCATTATGTGAAACTGTCTGGAGCGTAGTGGGTGGTTAGGTAGGAGTTGCGGTTCGGTATTTTCAACGCTCCGAATGGGGCAGGATGGGGGATTTTCAGGGTCGTATTAATCCTGTACTAACTATGTATAAATAACTATTGTTATATTGGGCCGTTTACAAAGCGGCTATAAATTTTGGAGGATATTAGATTTGGTTAATTTGGTTTGTATACGTTTAATAACAAAAGCAACGTCATGCACTTATCTGAAGTAGGATGTTTGTATTTACAAATCTGTGCATTTGCATATATTATTAAATCAAACCGCCTCAGTGAGACGTAAAACTACTGAACACAGGTAGATGGCGCTGGAAGTATCATAACTTTTTGACATATATTCTCTAACATCCCGAACTATATAGGCGTATTTTGGCGACGAACGCGGTTCATGGTATTTTTGAACGCGGTTAATGAAATGATGACGTCATGTTAGTTTGCTCGAAAACGTGGTGTTCCTAATCATGCACCATTCCCTGAAAAAACTAACCTATAACCTTTTGTTATTAAAATTATTGAGAGTTACCGAACTTATTCAAAAATGAACTCAGAAGTTCTTACTATATAGTAATTGCGAATTAAATATATGGTGAGGACAACAAACAAGCTGGGAAAAATTTTGTGAAAACGGCAAATTTTTTATTGTGCAGTATTATTCGTGAAAAACACACTAGACCAGACAACTATTATGAAAAATGGTTAGCACTTATTTAAATACAGATTTATTTAGAATGTCACGACATGTGTTCCAAAAGATTTTCGAAATAATTAGCAGACAATTAAAACCAATTATTTATCACGGGAGAAACCTACCTGTTTCTCAAGAAAAATGTTTACTTGTAACTCTATTGTACTTTGGTAAAGGTGAAACATGGATATCAATTGCTGAATTTAACTTAAACGTATCAATCATATTAAATATAACCATAATATAGAATCTATTTTTTGATAGCTTTTTGACAGCTTGCGCTGTTAAGGCTGCGTCTGCAAAAAAATGAACGTTTTCATGATATTTTTGCTTCTTTTGCAGATGCAGCCTCAACGGCGCAAGCTATCAAAAAATTTGTAAGATCGTTTCTATAAGCATAAAATTTTCTACAAAAGTGTCTCGCAAAGTACTATTTTATCTGTTATAGTTTTGCTATTTACAAATGTGATAAGTGCTGATTTTATCTCTGTTCACCTAGTCTAGTATTGCTCACGCATCCCAATTAAAATATTTCGATGCCTCTATATATAATTAATAATATGATGATGAGTACCAATAATATGAACAATAACCTGCCATAACCTCAAAGTGAATGTAAAAACTGTCGACTTGACGCCATCTGTATTGTACGGACTTTATCGAGAAACTTCAATATTAACGAACGCAGATTCTAAACACTCCTCTCAACCTGTCTTCGTGTTCGTCGAACCGTCTTCAACGTGACGTCATAAGTTCATCGCCAAAACGAAAGCTTCCAAAACCATACGAACCGCGTTCGTCGCCAAAATGTGCCTTGTATCAAAACTTATGACCTAACTAATTCTAAATACTTAACAAATCGAGAATGTTTAATGCTCGACAAATCTTTTGTTAAGATATCGGTTGTCATTTTATCTGTTGGCACGTACTTTACGTCCACACACTTATTTGAAATGGCCTGTCTAATAAAGTAATGTCTAATATCGATGTGCTTCGACCTTTTATGGAAAACTGGATAATTTTTGCGCACTTTGATTGTCATTATAAAGCTTAAAATTTTCCTGTTAACTCAAACATTCCGTAAGTATATCGCTTCTTTTGGAGCTTCGCTTAAAGCCATATACTGGGCCTCAGTACTAGATAAAGCAACAGTTTTTTTGCTTACTACTTTCCCATGAAATGGCTGACCCTGACAGCTTGAAAACAAAACCGGTGTACGATTTTCTATCTTTTATGTTTGAGCCCCAGTCAGCATCAACAGACGCGTCTAAATTAATATTGTCTTTTTTATTATTACACATATGCACCTCCCCTATGTGTAATCATAAAAAGATAATTGTCAATCCATTAGCAGCATGGTAGGCAACCAGTTGTACATCAAACAAACAAAAATACATACATAAGCCTGTTTGACACGATGTTAAATTTACGCAAAAATTTACGAATAAATGATATGACACGTTGCAAATAAAAATTATGTAAAGAAATTTACTACTAAATTTATTCGTAAATTATTTAGAACCTGCCCTAAGTATCAGTAAATCTGCGTTATAAAACTGCGCACATTGTTCCATTGATGAAGATATCAACAGATACAAACATAACCTCCAATAACTAATAATGTCGTGGTCAAAGGATCAAGTATTACTATTACAATCAATTAAAATGTAATTGTGATAGTAGTATTACTGTTAAATTGAAATATCCTCAAAGTCTACTAAATACGTCAAATTTTAGTTTGATTACATCAATATGTAAACACCAATTACTCGTTAATACGCATGTGCAAGTAAAAATTGTGTTAAAAATAATTTGGTGTACGTTGCAAACAGAAAATCATAAATTCTTTTGTAAATTTGTTAGAAAATGTATTCGCAAATTTTTGCGTAAATTTAACGTCGAGTCAAACAGGCTTTAGATGTAATTCTTAAATCGTTATCATGGAATAAAGTGTCAAATATTTCACAATTTTTATACATGTATTTTAAATACATTGTATTGAAAATTAATAATAATTTATTTAAACGATAAACAAATACAATCATGTTTTAACAGAACTCATGAAGCTAAATATCCTATGTTATGTAGAGGAACGGCCTGTAGGATCACTCATAAATGTAGCTAGGCATTTCGGAATATCATACAGTTCGGTGTATAAAACCCTGAAAGAACTCAAATATAAGCCGTATAAAATACAAAACCATCAAGAGCTTTTCGAGGAAGATAAAATAATGCGAACTGATTTTTGTGAAGTAATGTTCAACACTTTCAATGAAAATGAAGACATTTTAAATAAAATAACATTTACTGATGAAGCTACATTTACTTTAAATGGTGAAGTCAACTCTCAAAACTTCCGATTTGTACCCCACATTCATCCGTTAAAAAATACGAAATTTTGTTGCCATGAATCTATTTTCTTTGGGGTTACCTGAAAATTAAAATTTACAACAATGTTCAATTACGTAACTTGGACGAATTGAAAGACCGTATACGTACTGCGTGCTTTTAAGATCGCCTTGGCTATTGCCTTGAAAGACAAGGAGGACACTTATTATTTTGTTTTAGTTTATTGTTAACATTTTGCACTTTCTTTATTAAAAACATAACCTAGTTTTTCGCGGCTTTATTTTACTATAAGCGAATTTTCACGAGTAGTCGTACGTTCTGGTTGTAAAATGAACGTGACTGCTGAGCGGTTATCCCCACCTCATGTCTAGTAGTGCCCGTTTAATAGCGCGCGAAAAAGAAGTGGTTATCAGTGCACAATAAATAACCATAACAATAAAATCAGATTGTAATATCCTTTAGCGCTTAAATCCAATAGTTTTCTAATACACGAACTGCATGTAGGTCAAAAAAAGTATAGTTGGTAAAATCCGTTAAACTAAGGCACGCGTGGTTCTCATACGTCAACACATGAGTGTATGACTGGTTGCCTTCTATTCTGACAATGCATTGACAATTATTTTTTTAATGTTACACAGGGGGGGTATGTGTAACAATAAAAAAACAACCCGGTATACCTCAATATCTGCTTCGCACATGTCCAATGATATTGGCTATAACAATTGTTATATTGGCTTAAGAAACTAACACTGATAGCTATGTCCGGACGTGTTAGGACCGCCAGTACATCAAACTACTTATTAACTTTTGATAGGGTAAATCTTCGTCACAGATGTTTGTGTCATTACCAAAGCAAAAATGATCGATAGGCGCATTGACACTTTTGCAATTAATCATATTAAAACTTTTTAAAACTTGATCAACATATGTCTCTTGGTCTAAAGTTATTTGACCTCTATCATGATCTCTTTTAATTCTCATACCAAGGCACTCTTTTGCCTCGCCTAGATCCTTGATATTAAATTCGGTACTTGATTGCGTTTTTAATAGATTTGAGTTATTAACATCGTTAGAAAAAATAAAAAAATCGTTAACATACCACGCAACTACCGTTAATAAACCGTTATTCTTTACAATATAAATACACGGTTCTAATTCCGATTTCTTAAAACCTAAGCCTAGTAAACATTCGTCTACCCTCTTATTCCATAGTCTAGACGACTGTTTGAGACCGTAAATGGCCCTTTTTAATTTACAAACTTTGTGTTCATTGCCCTGTAATGCAAAATCTTCTGGTTGTGCCATCAAAAAATTTTCTTCTAAATTTCCATTTAAAAAAGCAGCCTTAACATCCAAATGCATTATTTTTAAATTTAACTTTACAGATAGAGCTAGTAATAATCTAAGACTAGAATGCGTAACTACTGGTGAAAATATTTCGTCAAAATCCACACCATGTCTTTGGGAATAACCCTTCGCCACTAACCTAGCAGGATATCTCACTGTGTCGTCACAACTGATTCTTTTCTTGAACACCCATTTGCACTTCACTGCCGAACAATTTGCTGGACGGTCCACTAATTCCATTCGTCGTTCTCCTCGAAGCTCTGCAGCTCTTCCATCATGGCTAGTCTCCATATCTTTTTATCGGGCCTTGATAGAGCTTCCTGTACCGTCAGTGGATCTTCAACACTGGAATCGTTCACACACGCATAGGGCACAAAGTCTTTAAACTGTTCAGGCTTATGCTCCCTCTGGGAAGTTCTTCTTTCGCTTGCTGTAGGTTGTGCATCGCAGACGTATTCTTCGTCACTAACGAACTCTCTATGGAATCCGACTTGTGGATTGACTTGTCTGTTGTTTTCCAGCTGAAGCAACTGTTTCAGTTTCTTCCCCCACTGAAAGCGATCCTTGCTCAACAATACCAACAGGTGATGGCTTCTCTCTTAACCTCTTCAATTATCACAACATTTCTACTTGTTATAACATTGTTACTATCTGGATCGTAAAATCTGTATCCTTTTTATGTTTTCATTAAAACCCATTAGCACCATCTCCTTGGATTTCTTATTTGACGTCTTTTTTTGCCACAATTCTGCAGCTATTTTTGTTTCATTAATATGGACGAACAAAGATGCATCTAGCGTTAGTACTAATTTCGCTTTGGCCTTTAGTACCTTGTCGGTGTCTGCTTCGGTTCCGTCGAACTACTGAACAATGGTAGATGGCGCTGGAAGTATCATAACTTTTTGGTATACATATATTCTAGCACAGATGTAGGATAGAACGATTTCTCAGTGAAAAGGTAAGATAGAATTTGTCGTTAGCCTGATTTCTTCCTATAAAATTAAACCACGTATGGCTTGAGATTAAGTTGCAATTGGGGCTGAGGGTCTGTTCAGAATTTTACTTCTTTCGTTACCCCGATGAAGATATAAATACGAAATAGCATGTAAAAAGAGACAAACATAAAGAGAGGGAGCACAACAAACAACGCGATAACCGTTTAATATAACGAACTTCCTACTACTAGAACGTAAAAAAAAAACGAATCAACCCGAAACGGATTTAACACACACGTTCACTCCTAGCGCCTGTACGACGATATATCCGGCGGGTTTGGTCCTCCCTTTTTTCTGCACATATACAAAATCTGTTTGTCTCTTCTTCGCGTTCGCGAAATTGAATCGTATATATACCCGACTACAGTATGGGATCGTTCGGGAAACTAATCCTTATCACCCTGCGTCATCCCAGAAAGTAATATTTAATGCGAACTCTGACAAGAGCATAATACCGAAGACCGCAGATCTGTGTGCTGGTGCGGTAACATCTTTCGCCTATATCCTTGCAACCCTGTTTGCCAATTTTTTATGTTTCTTCCTCAACTCAGCTGCGCTTTTGTAGTAGAATCTAAATCTGATATTTGCAAATAAGATACGAGGGAGGGGTGTAGTCGATGAAACATAAATAATTATGTTACCACCTTTGAAAAGATAACTACGACTAGACCAGCAGCATCCTTGCGCACAAGGACATCGATCTTCAGTGATATATATACGAGGTGTGGCAAAAAAGTAATGAGACTCAGTTTTTATTTACCAAAGTTTTAATTTCAACACCAACATTAATGTTATCCCTTTTGAAGTAGTTAACTTGGGCAGCTACACACCGATGGAAACGTTGTTCCCACTGTTGGTAGCAGCGCCGAAACTCTTCAACCGGTATGGTCTTCAGAGTGTCCGGCTTTTGGATGTTCTCGAAAGTCCCTAAATGACATCCTTTGAGGACATTTTTTAGTTTAAGAAAAAGAAAAAAGTTAACCTGCGACCTATTGATCTATTGTGAATACCCCATTCGTGTAGTACCCTTCTAATCCGATGTTCTTAACGAATCCCAGGATTAGTTTGGGTGCTAATGGCTTCATTTGATCAGGCGTTACAGTCGCCTATCCTAAATGCTGAAACCTTCGCCGGCCCAGTGCCTTGCACTCGCAAAGTATGTGCTCGGCTGTTTCAGATCTCAGTTCGCAAAGGCGACACGTGTCTTGATCAGCTTTGCCCATCTTTCTGAGCTGGTATTTTAGAGGGCAATGGCTAGTAAGTAGGCCCGTGAGGGACCTTAAGTCTGATTTTCTTAGATCAAGAAGTTCTTTATGACTATTTGGCGAGCAGTTGATGAATTTCTTCGCCTGTGTTTGTCCAGGTGTTTTCCTCCAGAGGGATGCCATTTCTTTTGCTTCCCAGTCTTTAAGTTCTTTCTTGAGCTGGTGTTTTGATACGCCAGAGAAAGGTTCGGGTTCAATGAAGTGCACCACAGGTCTTTTGAGGTAAAAAATTCTGTTATGGAGAGGGTAGTGTGGTATGGGGCGTTGTCTTGATGGAGCATCCATTGGTCTGCAATGTCTAGTCTCACGCGAATTTCCCTTTCAAGGACGTCTGTATAAAAAACTTGGTTGACAGTTGACAACAAATCAGCATTGATTTAATCTTCGATTTGCTCATTGAAGCTCTCTTTCGTCGAGGAGAGGTTGCAGTGTGCCACTCATGATGGACACCATCCAAAGGCACTTTGGTCTCATGATGTTATTCAAATTTCCATGATTCGTCACCTGTCATCACACGACTAAAGAAATCTTGCACATTAGCGATTCTGTCAAGAATATCAAGGCAATTGTTTTTTCGAATGTCCTTCTGCCCAATTCTGAGGTTTTTTCGGCACAATGTTGGCACAGACTTTTCGCATGTGCAAATGCTTATTCAAAATTTGATGAATGGTGAAATTATTCAAATTTAATTGTTCACTCATCATTCTTAATGTTAAACAACGGTCCGATCTCAGTAGGGTGTTGAATGATTCAATGTTTTCATCGGTTTTAGAAGGCCTTCCTGAACGGTGTTCATCCTCAACGTGTTCTCTGCTTTTCAAAGATGATTAGTGCCACGGGATAAAGAATGTTACCAGATCACTCGCAGTGTTGCCAGTCTCATTACTTTTCAGCCACATCTCGTATATCTGGGTTTCGGTCGCTTTGTTCACAGACTAATACTTAACAAAAAAAAAAGAAAAAGAAACGAGAAAAGATGCTACTATAGCATCCGTCTGTGTTGTGTTTCTACCGTTGCGTTGGAGAGATACCGGTTAGTTCTCGTGGGAAATCGCCTCGTATCCGACGGGTTACAAAAAAAAATATACAAGTTTTCCCGAGCATCTGTGGAAATACCATCGTGAAGTGGACTGCGAGTTCCAATCCTCTACTCTTCCTCTAATAATTATGGTACTGCCTCGGACGCTACCGTTACCGCGTCGACTTTTAATCTATCTTAATTAGCCGGAATGAACGCAGCACGACGCAATTATACGTCCATCACTTTAATCAAATTTATTTATTAGCGAATATCGCTTCCGTGTGCCACGTTGGTTACTATACACGGTGTCCCAGCAATAAAAAGACGGAGTAGTAAATATGTAATGTCCGAACAGGATCACACCTGAATATATCACAATAACGACGAAATGAAAAGTTTATAAATTTATTAATTTTCGTACAAAATTTTTATATTAGAAAATTATTGTAAGGACTTGACTAGAATGTATGTTTATATTCGTTGAGACACTAAAGAATGGAGTGCAAACAATTTATAATTGTATGACCATATGTATGTGTATATTCATAAACCAACAGCCAAACTATTGATAAGCCGCTTCGGCAACTGTAGTAGCTCAACTAATATCAATAACGCACCTAGATGATCGATTGCTTTCTACAAAACTGGCTAACTTTTTCGGCGGCAGTGAAAGAGAACAAACGGTTAGGAGTAATTGCGCTTAAGTTTGGAGTTTATAATAGCTGATTTATTTTTTATCTAGCGTTGTAAGACATTTATCTTGTGATTAATTTTAGCTTTTAGTAACCTCGTATAGAGGCATGCATTTTTCTTTTCATAGAAGTAAAATTGTGATTCATGCCTGTATGCAGTCTTCGTTCGCTTTGTACCGCGTTCGTCCAGGATCGGAATAATTGAATTCTTTATTATTTTTTTTCTGCAGTTTGGGTACGAATAGAGATCTCATATTTTTGATTTACTGTCTTTAGCATTCGAGCTTGCGATTGCTGCTACTCCGTCTTTTTATTGCTGGGACACCCTGTAGATATACTCCCTGATGTAACGTATGGAAGAATCGATTAGTATTATTATACAAGGCTCTGCGATATTTATTTACAGAAATGCAAATGGAATAAAAATCTTTATCAGAAACATATAAGCTGCTCACAACAATTACAAATAGATTCATATATTGTATATCTAAATTATGATGATGATATCGAAACTACAATCAAACTTTTCACTGTCAATATCCTGTCCATCTCTAATAACGAATGGTTCTATTATATACAGCGTTAGTAAAAAGTCCCGGAACGGTCGAATAACTTTGTTATTTGAAAATTATGATTTCTGCAATTTGGTATGGGGGTATACTTAATATACCTAAATGCATTTTATGCAATACAGTTTATATTTTTTTCACTTCCGGTTTAATCGGCAATACGTCCAACTTTTTTTTTAAACGGAACGCCCAGATTTTTTTAACACTTTTGAATGCAAAATAAAAAACTACGTCCAGGAAGTATTAAGATGTTTATTTTTATTAACAAGAAAACAGTTAAAAAATTAAAAAAGTGTCCTAATACAGAAAAAACAAGGTACCTTTGAAAAAAGTTGTTGTTTAGTGTTTGCATTCTTTTTGCCGTCACATTTGACAATTATAAAAGCGTTTTAACTTTTGCATCGCTATAAATTTACTTATTTTAGACATTGACACATTTGAAAATGGCAGTAAAACTTACTGAATCAGAACGAATTGAGATATTAATGATGCGTGGGTACGGTGAACGTCAACGTTCTTTTGAAGAGGTTCGTATTTTGTTTAATACTGTTTATCCGGATCGTCACATTAGTAAAAGTACGGTATGCCGAACAATTCAAAAGTTTGAAGTCTTTCGTCAGGTGAAGGATTTACCTAGAAGGGGACGTCCATTAACAGCAACAGATGAAGAAACTAGTTTGAATGTGTTACTTACAGTGGAAGAAAATCATCACGTGTCCACAACAGAATTAGGTCAAATTCATGAGATCTCTCAAAAATCTGCTCATAAGATTCTTAAATCAGCGAGAATGAAAGCCTATAAAATGTATCCCGTCCATGAGTTAACTGAAGATGATCCACATCGTAGACTACATTTTTGCGAAACAATGACGGAATTGATCGAGCAGCAGCCTAATGTTTTAGGTCACATCATTTTTTCAGATGAGGCAACGTTTTGTCTCAACGGCACTGTGAACAGACATAATTGTCGCTACTGGTCAATTGAAAATCCGCATTGGATTGAAGAAGTCCATACACAGCGTCCTCAAAAGGTGAATGTCTGGGCTGGTCTTGTTGGAAACAACATCATAGGACCATTTTTTATAAGAGGAAATTTAACTGGCAACGTCTACTTAAATTTATTGCGAAATGAGGTTGTTCCAGCACTTGCGGCCCTCTTTCCAAATGCAAACATAGGTGATCACTTTAATGCACATTTTTGGTTTCAACAAGATGGAGCCCCCCCCCCCCCCATTTTGCCCATAGTTAAAAAAATCTGGGCGTTCCGTTTAAAAAAAAAAGTTGGACGTATTGCCGATTAAACCGGAAGTGAAAAAAATATAAACTGTATTGCATAAAATGCATTTATATTAACTATACCCCCATACCAAATTTCAGAAATCATAATTTTCAAATAACAAAGTTATTCGACCGTTTCGGGACTTTTTACTAACGCTGTATATGTAGTCAATGATTGTATCAAGAACTTTCATACGAGATTCTTCTTTCTCAGTTACGTTTCCTAAGGCGTCCAGTAATAATTTGCTCACTTCAAATAATTTAAAGGTTTCGTTTTTGGGAATCATTCATTTTTATTTGGCCCCAAACAACCTCGTTGGGATTCAATTCGCAGTGATTAGGAGGTAATCGTAAGACAGTTTTATTTTGTTAGCTTTTCTAAACCAGTTTTCTCAAATGAATCAATCACCTATCAAAGAAGCCATAGCTAGTCAAAGCGTGTTCTATTATTCGTTTCTATTATTAATTATTATACACAATTGTATGACATAACCTAACTGTCAAGTTCTCTCAACCTTCTTAAATACAAGATCTACATCACGTAAGCTGATCCAGATGAAAAAAGAAAAATGATAATGGGAAAATATAATATTGTGGGGAGAATGCGTTATATACACTTCCGCAAGGATGTAACATAGTGTACAATCCCCAAACAGGCAGACATAAGCAAAGCCAGAAGATGAAGAAAAATACACTGATGTCAAGCGGCAGTTATTAAAAGCAATATAGGAAATTGCGTTGTTACACCTCCCTCTTCCAACTTTCGCTAAGATCCAAAACTGACACGTTAACGTTGAAGGGGGGCTGCCAACGTAGTAATACAAGGGTGCGGTAATATAAAGAGGAAAGACATCTTTAGGGTTGATTCTCTTATTTATATCTACACTCACCTAATTGAATTTAAATTAGACGTTATTTCTTGCTATTATTTCCAAACGAAAGTTGGCAACTATTATTCAAGAATCGATCGAATGTCAACGGAAATGAAAAATCGAAACAATCTTCTCGGGTATCCGCCCAGAAAGACAATCGGGTCGAAACGTCAACGTCAAAATGTTTAGAATCGTTCACAACGCAACTAACGTCAACTCGATCGTCGCATTTTTCCGGTCGCTTACGTGAAAATATTCGATTTCCGTAATCGCTTTTGTCCATCCCCACACACAGCCAACCAGACAGACAGACATTCTTGTATGGATGTTAAATATTTAATAAAATGTAATTATCACCAGAACATGATAGGTAACCTATTGGGAAGGGGGGTTGTATTGTGTATTAGCGAAGCCGATCCGGTTCGATATCACGTTAGTGAACGGTAATTTCCAACGTTCAGAGCCCATTTCTACCCTTATCGCTCCATTTGTATACAGCTATAGCAGTAGTATCGCCCCAGTCTGGTTATAATTGACAAGGCGCATTGACAACATTATCGTTTCATACCGGAATAATAGTTGAAAAACTGAATTGAATTCAAAATCCTAAACGTTTAGGATTACTTCTGTTGACAATGGCTCTACAATAGCTGTTGACGTATGGAATATCAGTTTTGAGAAAAAGTTTTGACGATGTATTACCAATCTAATTACCAGCCTAGAAAAGATGTTCGTTTGTTAGTTACTATGGTGACATGTTAGATTTGTCTAAAATAGTTTTACTAAACGAGAGATTGTTAATATTTTTCAAGACCAAACTATTGGACTGTCAACCATTTATCGCACAATTAAGGCTTGCAATGCATCAGTTTACCGAAAAGTAGCCGACATTTTTGGCCCTCCCACAAATCGTTGCAGATCTTGAACTGAAGCAGCTGTTGTATAATGTAGCTTGTTTGGCCCAATGATATTTTGGTGGAGAAGTTCACATTTCCTCGTATACCAACTCAATGACAGGAACTTCTTTTTGTGAGCAACGATAACTATGTTGTAAGTAAATATACAAATTGACTGAGAAAAAAATCGAGCAAGTAAAGCACTTTAGATACCTTGGGATAGAAATAGATGAAGATGGTGGACAAGGTACTGAAATAAATAATGTTCAAAACCGTATACCGACCAATACTTACGTTCGGTTCTGAATCATGGGTGTTGACTAAAAGACAGAAAAGCAAAATCCAGTCGATCGAGATGAAATACCTTAGATGACTAAGAGGTGCAACAAAGAAAGATAAAATACGCAAAATATACATAAGAGAACACCTGGAAATAGAAGCTACACTGGAGTGCATCGAAAAAAAAAACAACTGAGTTGGTGGGGACACTTGCAATGAATGAAAGACACAAGACCAGTCAAACAAGTATGGGAAGCCAAAGTAGAGAAAAAGAAAAAAAGGAGAAGACCAAGGCAACCATGGGATGGAGTCATAGGACAGATATTACAGAAGAGAGGGATGACTTGGATAGAGGCAAAAGCATTGACGAAATATAAAAAAAAGTGGGCAGAATTTGATGAAGATGACCAAAGACACTAATATTTTGCACCAAAATGGTTACCTACAAGCTCAAACCTTACACTGCAGTACTTGCACAGTACTTCCTGTCTGTCCACAAAAGAAGGCGACTATATAGAAGAAGAACGGGGCAAATATGTTCAGAATGCTGGTTCGCACAAAAATTGGGGTTTGAAAGAGGGTGCCTTGAAGGGAGGCTGAAAGAGGCAGTGGTTGATCAGGAAATTTGATACATCGATGAACTTCTAATTCGTTACCGTGATTTTATTAATGCCCCCTCAAAGCAAAAATCAGATAACAGCTAGTACATTTTGAGTGTCTGTCTTTCCTGGATTAGGCTATAGTACTTTCACCCTAGGGCTTGGCCTATTCCAGCATCTGGAAATTTAATATTAGAACAAGTTGCTGGCTTGCTTTTCCAGAATTTAAAGTTCTTTGAGAACATACATCGATTGTCGCATCGACAACAAATTGTTGATCTTCAGCCTGGCTTAAAGAATTATGTTTATTTAAAACTCTAGACTCAATTCTAACAAAATTCGAATCAGAATGATTACCACATTAAACTTCTAAGATTGATTCAAGATCTTCTTGAATTCTTGTTTTGGACATTGAATCAAGAGCTGGCACGAACGATTTTAAACCCATTTTAGCTTTACAGCCCAAAATAGCTTTGTAAGGCCTACAATTTATTCCTGAGTGGTGGGGACTTTATTTTATATTTCTATGCTTCCGACCATTTAGTGGTTTTCTATGGTCATGGTTTTGGTTTGGTCTTCATTGTTCTCAACTGTATAAACTTTGTTAGATGCATTGATGGGTTTAACAAGCAGTTTTCTTTCTTTGGAATGCTGCCATTTTGGCATAGCTAAATAGATAATACTTATCCTGATCAAGGTGCAGATTATAAAAGCCATAGAAAAGAAAATCCTCATAGAACTGAAGTTGTTTACGCAACTTATTTTAAGATAAAAAGAATCATAATCGTAGAAATATTTATTTGTAGCAATCTTCAAACGAATTACCAATTTTAAAAGAATCAATTCATCCCTCGAACGATCTCAAACGCCATTCAACTTTCCACTGAACACAATATCTCAACCGACACCTACTAGTATCCGGAGACAACGAAATCAATCGATTTTCAATCAGACGATTTCATTTTAGCGACGGGGCCATTTCCGTAAGTGCCGTTTCTAGATTTAATAACAATAACAACAGGTGTTGGAGTTCCGCTCCATATCCTTCCGCGCCATTTACACAAAGCACGTCCAGTTTTTTTTATTGTTTCAAGTTTATCCAAGAGTTTCGTTTGATTAGTTTAGAAAAAAATTCTGGATTTTTCATTTCCTCTTAAGGTATATTTCGCGCTAGACTACTTCGTCTAGCGCGAAAAAGACATTGATGAATAGGATTCCTTCTCTACTGCAATATCTCGCGAAAAATTTCTTAAATTTCACACAAACAACGCAGATTGATGCAGCATTTGTATCGCTGCAGCATCGCCCGCGAACAGGTGATTTATCTTCGAACTAAATTAACGCCATCTAGCGTATACATCGCGATTTGTAGCGGGTTGATTTATGTAATCTGTTCGTTTCCACGGTATGCAAGACGTATCTTTATCGTAGGTGTGTTTCTTTTTTTCTAAGCGACTTTTGTTCTATTTCGTTGGAATTAGCGATTTCACTGCTTTAAATTCTTACGAGCGACTTACAAATTGCGGGGAACTTCCTTTTTTGATTAGTTCGTAACTTTTGGCGAAGATCTCGCGATTTAATTTAAAGTTAAATTGGTTGGAGTTTAGCGCGAGTTTAGAAACTATTAGTCACTTAGCTCCAGTATAACGTCTACCTATAAAGTTGGGTGTATTACATCCTTTTTTCGTATAATTTTATTTGCATGCTCTTCCGATTGAATGAATTAATAATATTATATAATGGAGCATATATCGGTTTTCCAAATATTTTTTTTTCCATTTTTTAGGTCAATTGAAACACTAATAATTCGATTCTCTATTGTTATACTAGTTATTCCAAAACCTTCCTTTCAAACTTCCTCAGTAGATGAAATTGACATTTAATTCTTCTTTTGACGGAAAATTTGAAAAAATCAGATTTCGAGGTTCTAGGTGCTATTTTTTTATAGTTGTTGGCGAAAAAAAGCTCTTTAGCCCAAATCTGACACTTCTTTCCTATTCAGCATGGTCAATTGTATGTATATCCAAAATTTTAACGGAATTTGAAGGGGTGTGCATGGAATTTTTTCCATACATACCATACCCTTTGCGATTTTGGAGAAAATCTAGACCTCTCCGATTTCGCTGAAAGTTTGAATATATTGTATAGAGACAATTTAAGCATTATTTTATTTTTTTTTAATGAAAATAATAACTGTAATAACTGAAATAATACTTGTACAAGGTTAGATAGAAATTAAGTATTTTAGACCAGTTGGAAAACTTCGGGGAGATCTAGCTTTCGGTCAGTGCAATGTGACAAGAACAGTCGGATTGTAGCAAGAGACCGAACATCAGAGAGGGTAAACCAAGTTGGAAAGCATAGAAATTCATTAATTATTAAGAAAAATCTAAATCTAATTTATTTATGCCAAAATTAAACAATAATTTAGGCATTCCGATAGAAATACAGAAAATTAAGTGAACAAGTACTTACCAGTGTAATGTCATCGAGATAAATTTTTGTATCGGACAAATATTTTTAATTAATGTAAAATATTATGTTAAAATAGGTGTTTGAAAACATATAATTTAATAAGGTCATATAAATTCATTAGTGGAAGCTAACTAAAAAAATAATTAAATTAAGGAAAATTGGTTTTTTTATTTTTCTTCAAGATTATGTATAAAAATTGTTTTCTATTTTCGCCATTGGAAATCTTCGATCGTATGTTTTTGGTCGTCAACAAGATAACTGGTTGTTGATTTTTTTGTTCTTCTAAAAAGGACGCTAAGAATTTTCGTATGAGTTGTATCCGAAAGTCTTTTTATGTTGAATTGATTTATTAATTGTTACTTTATTTTCCCAAACCTAGAACTGGCCAATCTACACCTTGTATCCTGTTATTCCCATTTTCCAAGACTGTAATTCCTGATAGAGTGTTATTTTCAAAAGTAAGGTTAGAATTTTCCTATTCATTAATTGTTGAATCCATTCCGATATTTAGTTTTCACTAAATACCAATTTCAATCCTCGTTTCGAGATTTTAATTAAATAATTCTTAAAATAATAGTACTACATATAGTGTGTATTAAATATAATATAAATATATTATATTATAAAATATTCAAAAAACGCCGAACCCGAAAATTTTTTAAGTTGACCTTGAATTAAATTATTCAAACCAATAAGACACGGTCGATAAAGTAGTTTTTTTATAATTTAAAAATTGTTGTTAATAGTATCGATAGAGGTCGTTACTAAGAAGAATTGTCAATTTTAAATGATTTATTTGTTAGAAATTAAGTACATTTTTGATTAATTAATTGAACTCAATTAAGTATTGGCGATTATCTAAAATTAAATATTTTTTTATTGTTTTCTGTATAAATTATAATAAAATTGTTTATATTTGAATTGTTTGTCTTATTGAGAGAGGTGATTTTTATGCTTGTTGATTTATTTCATTATACAATCTAAATATTTGTGGCACCAACAACGTGGGGCCCAACATCTAAATAATATATATATAATTAACTATGCTGAATACGGTAAAATTGTCAGATTTGGCCTAAAATGTACATTGAATATCTGGTCAGCATTCATACATATGTCTCTTAACTGGGGCTATAATTCGATTCATCAACTTGTGGGTGCCTGTTGGTACAGAAAATGTGCGATTTTCGGGCTTCCCACTACTATTCGGTAGCAAATTTTCTCAGATTTCAGAATATAATTATGTTTTATTTAGAAATATTTCTGTACATACTACACCAAATGGGGTTATGTGGAAACGGTTTGACATTTAGATTTGAGATTTGGTGGGATTAAATCATACACATCACGTTTTGATGTGTATAGTATGTATATCATTTGTTTTAAGAGACTGGTGTTCGTCTGAGACGGTCATTTTGAATTGTTTTAAATTGCAACTTAGTTTGAATTTAGTGTCAGTTGGCAGGTAATTGAGTTAGAAACACAATAGAGTGATTCAACCGCTATAAAGAAACAAATTAAATAATTGAAACTCGAGTTACTTGATTAACGAATATTAGCTACAACAGGTGCTGAAATTGTTCAGCATTTACTTCTTAACAATATCTATGTCTATCAACGAAAGCTCCCAGTGCATTTTACAGGTATGATGGAGAAATATTTGTGATACCAATTCTAATCCGAGCTTCTCGTTCATTTAATGTTGTCGGTTTATTACAATACGCAACACCTGTCAGATTACACCAGAAGAAACACGCCAGCCAATCCGACCTCTTTGTCCATTCCATTGCGGTGGGCGGTGAAAAATAAACGAACTTGATGACCGAAATACAGTGAAGTACCATCTTGTTGATACCAGATGTTGGAGTGCAAGTATTGTCGATTTATTGGGTTTGGCATAATCTGTTTTATTTTTGGTAGAATTTGGTCCGATGACATTTTCGTCCAATATTTCATACCAAACATAAAATGTTGATGGATGGTGGTTTCGTCTGAAACAACAATATTTCTCAAAATTTTAATCAACTTCTATTTTATCCGTAATAATTTCTGCAACCTCCAATTAAAATTGTCTTTCAGAAGTTTATAAACTAACAATGAGTAATATATCCTACACGTTACTAGGGGTGTATCGTCAGATTTAATCGAAGAGATCTTCGAATTCGAAACGATACGAAAATTATCATACTGCGGTAGTTCCGACAATCGATTCATCATTTACTACAATGAATTTTAAAACATCTCTTGCTGCGACATATAAAACAGAACTAAAACGTAGAAGAAAACAATTTCCGTCTCCATTCCGATGAATATCGAAGATACAATTCCATTACGGGTATCGCAATTTGCTTCATTAAACAAGCTTTACGTCGTCTTAACGAAGAGGATTCCTGCATCGGTAACAAAAGCAAAAGATGCGGATATATGTATATGTACTTATGCTTATACATATAAGTACAT
>ML217957.1:0-14689 GCA_004785975.1 Popillia japonica
GTCATATTTTAAAACTTTATTACATATGTATACAAATACATATTTTCATAACAATTATTGTTTCAAATAACACTTTACAATTGTATTATATTTACAAAATATGCGTACTTTTTAACAAATCTACAATTTAATTGTGCCATTTTTAACTTATTCGAAAAACAAATTGCTAACATTAATTTTCATATGTCATTCGGATAATTATGCACAGATCAATATTCGATATTTCGATCTACAGCTTTAAACATACAGTATGTTTCAGCGGATTATAATATACAATAAATCTTGTTGAAAATTTCCATTTTTCACCCTCAAAAGCTTTAACCATTTAATTTATTTGCTTGAATGAAACCTACTGTACGTAATATAGACTAGAGTATACTAATCAATAATGAGATGTCAAAGTAAATGGATGAAATGGTTTCGAAATGTTGTATTACGAGTAGAAAACATCATAAACTGGACGCGGGAAATGGTCAGCAATAAAAGCTTGGAGTTTTTCTCTGCGGGTTACCGGTGTATATTTAGTTAATGGGAAAGTGCGGATTATGCTGTCCGACAGGGCTTTCAGCACTGGTGCTAGGTCGGCGTCCTGCAACAGAATTAAGCAAGTCATTACTTATATGGTACATTTCTATAATCAACAAGTAAGTAAGTAAGGAAACCCATTAGGAAATAAACAGGAAATATGGAATGATCTGCTTTCGAATTAAGAAAAATAGCCGAAGGTGCTTATTGTATAAATGTCATATTATGTGATATTAGCATCACGTCTTGCGGTACTTTCATTACAATTCTATTTGCAGAGAATATTAATACGCATTTGCTATTTTATTTATTTTAATTTAATCTATGTAGAACACATGTGTTTTCCTTACATCTTTCACGGTGATATAAATTGACGATATCGAAGGCTTCCAGGGCACGAGGTGTTGACCGTGTCATGGTTAGTAACATGTATATAGTACAAATACAAATGAAATGCACAAAATATACAATAAAACACTCGACATTTCGCCACTAATGTAGGTGGCTATTTCAGGAAGAAAGGAAGCAAAGAGGTTATCTGGGAGAGCGGTGGAGGGAACCACCAGAAGGTCGAAAACCACCAGCAGAAGGTTTTCGCCTCTAGCGTGGATGACACGTCGAGTTACCGTGACCTTGTGGTACCCTCTCCCCTCCCTCATATACCTCCTTTGGTCCAGAAGGAGCCATTTACATTAGTGACAAAACGTCGAGTTTTTTATTGTATATTTTGTGCATTTCATTTTTATTTGTACTGTATATATTTTAGATATTAATTGACATGTAATAAGTGTCAAATGAAATATGTGGGTGAAATATGTATATGAAGTATGTGTTCCTTATATAACTTACTATGTACTTGTACAACCAAGATGGTATCAGTGACATATTTAAGGACCAGCTCTAGTATATTCGTTTCCTTATCCTGGCTTTCATTCCCTTCAAAGTAGCTTCCCAGAATTTATTTATTTAGGATGTCAAGCAGCCTCTTCTTCTTTCTGAATGTTTTGTACATTGCCAGAACGGCAATCTTTCAGAAGTTTTCATTTTCGGCAATAGCACAATACTTTAGTAGATGTTCTACAAAGTTTAAAACAATATCTTATCAAGCAGCTTGTTCTAATTTTTGAACAAACATAAAATTTAACCATCCCAGTCCGATTAATCAAATGTGTGGGCTGGAACTTTTTGGTAATTTGAACGGGGAAATATCTTTGTAGCTAGTATGACACAATGATCATCTGCTACTGACAACATATTTGGGAAGAAAGACTATCCTAATACATATTTATTATTCACCAATATTGCTATGTCATATTAAACTTTTCCACATTGTACTTCACCTCTTCGACAATATATATGTCAAAAATTTCCAGGATAATCTATTGGTAATCCGATCATGTTGAATAGTGCGCGCGATCGTTAGATTTGTAGCATTTACATTTTTTGTGAGATTCTCCACAAATAAGATGGATACAACTCAATTGGCTTCTCAGTACGAGTTGGCACGATAAATAATCAATGAATGCCGTCAGACCACTTCATAAATGCTCCAAATTGTTTGAAATTTTGAGCAAAATTTGTTTCACTATTGGTGGTTAGTTCAAGCATTTTTAGACATTTCTTGTCCTCGTAGATAATATAGTGCTGTGGTATTGAATTATTTTATTTTAATATTACTAGTTCTGGTTAACGTTTGGTTTATAAAATAATAATGGTTTGCTAACAAATCTGATCCTTGTAAAGAAAGTTTAATTACCTTTAAAAGGACGTTTTTATAACATGTGCATGAAGTATTACGGTATTATGGGTGTATGTATGTATGTGTGTAGTTGCTGTCGGTGGTCCTTCTCTAATATGTACCTATCAAAGACCACTGTAAAAATAAAAAATTGAAAAAATCAATAATAAAATAATTCTCAAAACTGCTTTCTGTTTATATACAGTAAACAAATTATTAGTGTCAAGTGAGGAAATATATATTTATTATTAGTTTTGGCTTGGTTTAATCAATTTATCTGCCAAAATTCCGTCTGTTAAGCGAGTTAAAGCAAATAGCATTCACTTGAAAATTCTTTTCTGTTAGTTGTGTTTTCAAGAAGATAAGATTTTTCTGACAACAAAAAAGATAACGCAATGACGACGCAATATCGTTTGATATTATTGCCATATTGCTGTTTTAACAACAGTAAAATTAACAAAAAGTTTCATATTAACTTTATCTATCGATTTTTCTGTCTGTAGCAGTAATTATAATTTCGACATGTTTGAAGCAACATACATATTTCAACATATACGGAAACACGTAATTGAATAGCCACCTGCCAACTCTTCGTAGTAACCTGTTGAACGTAATTTAAGATAGTTTACGACTGAGTGGGTGTGTTTAGAACGCACACATATAGCATTAGCATTAGCAATATTACTATTAGGATACCTATGTAAAAAGAATGTAAATGGTCAATAAGTTAGTTATGTTAAAGATGTGTATATAAGTAACGAAATGGCCAAAGTGAAGTATTTTAGGAGTTTATTTTCTAAATATGAATTGTAGACGAAGTTTTATCATATTTTTCTTAATGACGAATAAGATGGATATTACACTGATTCTGAGTCGTATCTTTAAGTTTCTCTATAGTAGGTATGTACTTGTCGACATACACGAAAAAACTTAACTAACCTCGTAGGAAGGAATTGCACATGCTCATGAGTAGAAAAGGCATAACCTAAGGTCGTCTCCAGACCGGAAATTTATACATGCTTGTATTTACTCTCCTCTTAGGGATAAGTTTCTGATCATTTTAGTGTACGGTTCAATATGATCTGTTACTGCACGTCCTTTAAAAAGTAAGAGAGTGTAGATCGTGAAGCTATTACTACCAAATACTGACAGCTCTGCTTGTTCACTTTTGGGCATAAAAATTGGATTTTATCTAACACACAAATGAGATAATTTTTTTTCGTAATTTTGTATAAGTCAAATTTAAACCAGTTTTTAACATTATTCCTGTAGCATGCGCGAAGAAGATTAGTGCTGTCGGGAAGTTCGATGTGAACACTGTAATAGCACTGCTCTTACTACTTCCATATATCATCACCTGTAGACCTTGTCTTGTCATCTAACTCAAAATTCTTTGTTCGGATAGCATCAACTATTGATGACTAATAACACGGGTAAAGGTGTTGGGTTCTTAGAAAGTCACCGGCTTTCAGAAAAAATTAAACGCAGATATCAGTGATCTATAGTTTCTACTAGACTCCATTGTGTCTAATTATATTAAAATTTGGTAAAGTGATTTCTAAGAAACATCCTTTGGAGTTGTTTGATCAATATTTTTGTTTCCTTTAGTTATTTCTTGTAATGTCGTATTTCCACATAGGAGTAGTATATTCCGCAAACATAACTTTCATTTTATAGCATACTATCTTCTCGGCGTTTTATGTCAGTGACCGTATTTTAATAGCAACGTGTACGTGAACTAATTCTATTTTGTTTTACGTTCTCTGCAGATGTAAATATAAAACACAATACCTGCATGAAGTCACAGCAATATTCGTGACATTAACAATCATATTTCCCATGACATCGAACATTTTGTTAAACAGTACCAGAGCATTATTAATTTAATTTCGTAATTTTTTCTCTTAAGCTATAGGTAATTTGCATATTATCACAACAATCATTTTAATTTTAGTACATGCTAAAAGTATTTATTCGGCTATCAGTTATTTGTAATATGAAAGTAATGTAATAGTAAAACAGCTTATAGGTACTTCAATTCTTCAAAAAATGACATAATTATACAGAGTGAGCTAAATTAAAAATAGTATCTTTATAATTACCTGAACTTTGGTGTACTTCTCAAGACTTCTGATAGCAGTCTCGAAATAGTTTTCGCCATATTCGCGTTTTTGTTCCTTAGACAAGCGTCCCCACATTTCTCTGGCTTCCTCTACTAGTAATTCATCAGTCAACCAGGAACTGCAAGCAGTAAATTCACCAGGAGCAACAGTGATGACATCGACACCTCTGGAACGAAGTTCTTGACGTAAACATGCGGCTTCGGCTTCAATAGCGGAGAAGAGGGCGCAGTGAATACCACGAACCGCGGACGTAACCCTGCACAATCCGGAAGACACAAATACGAAGCGACCGCGAGCTCTTCTCACCAACGGGGCCATTACTTGGGTGACACGGGTCGCTCCAACTAGATTTATCTCGGTAGCCCTTTTCACAGCCTGGAAAATTAATTTTTGCTGTAGATAACATGAAAGACTTCTCCGCACTGTGTGAAAGTTTGTCACACATATACATACATATGAATGTAATAATCACGGACTTTACCTATTAATCTTTGTAAGCTGAGAGTCCTTTGACGTAATAAAGCAGCACTAAATTAAGCTCTTAATACGCGTTATTATCTGAAGCAGTTTGAACTTGCAGTATAACATTAGATTAATATTTTGCGAGAGGCGATAAGTTTTATGTAATATTCTCGTTTATAGGAGAATCTTATATTACATTCTCCTATTGTATCTCTAACATGATGTCTACTTTTACATGGGGATGTAAAAGTAAACAATTCTAATTGATACACTGAATACTAGATTTATCTTATTTTCCCGATATTTTTTTCCACTTATAGGTCAATTAAAACACTATAATTCGATTAAAGATCAAATTTACAAACAAATTTTTGGAACTGCAATGGGTTCTCCATTATTTGCTGTAATAGCAAATTTAGTAATGGAGGATCTTGAGCAAGATTCATTAAATAAACTAAATTGCCATGTTGAATTTTACAAGGGGTATGTATTATAGATGATTGTAAAATTGAACGTTATACACATATTTAATTTCTATCATGATAGATTATAATTTACATACGGTTGAAAAAGAAAAGCAGAATTCTATAAATTGTTAAAATAATACATAATAACACGAACATAAAAACCAATTGGTACATAAAAGACACTAGTAGCAATAGACACTTAAACTACTTTTTAAATACTTCGGTAAATTAAGAAAAGCGTAATTAATAGTTTAGTTGACCAGGCTATTAAATTAGCACATCCTGATTTCAGGAAAGAGAATTTAAGCAAAGTTAAGAATTTTAGACAAAAATAGTTATCCAAAAGAATTTTACGAAAAATTAATAAAAAAACGAATACATAAAGTATACAACACAGGCACAAAACAAACTAGAAAAACATATCACATAATTCCGTACATCAACGACTAAAGTGACAAAATCAAACACGAATTTAAAACATCAGATATAAACACTACATTTACACCAAACAATAACAGACAATTATTTACAATTTGAAAACTAAAATTAAAAAATATAATCAAAGTAATGTAATATATTACGTAGATCAAACTAGATAATACTTAAAAAACGACTCTATAATCATCAATACACTGTAACGCATAACATAACCGCGGAAACTGCTTCGTCTAAGAATACTAAAGAAATCCGACTTTGATTTTGAAAACGTTAAGATTAAAAAAAAAAGAAAATAGTTATAAAAAAGATTAATATATGAAATGATATACATTAAAAAAGAGAATAACGCGGTCAGTGATAGAACAAATATTGAACATTTAAGTATTATTTATACTAATTTAATTACCTAATCACGCTTAAATTTTATCAAATTAGGTAAAATACATTGATATAAGAATCATTATACTTACGACTATATAAGTATATTCCAAAAATATCTTGGTATAATTGTACACGATATAGTAAACATAATCCTATACATATATCACTGAATATTTTGTCTGTAGATAATTTTGTTGATAGGCATGGCTAGTTGTTTATTAATTAACACGAATTAAATGTCAATTTTATTCCACTGAAGAACGAAAACTAAGTAAATTGTAAAGTTTCAAAAATAAATTTGATCTTTAATCGAATTATAGTGTTTTAATTAACCTACAAGTGGAAAAAAAAATCAGGAAAATAAGATAAGTAAGTATATAAAATGTCATAAGAATACATACATTTAATATTAGACTAATTTTGCACGAACAACTTTACATTTAGAAATTTCTATTTTCCAATTTGACATGGAACAAGTGTTTATCTATACATATATAGGCTAATAGTGAAAATAATATTTGCCATAATCACTCTGTATAATACACGGACTAGTGTCATGTAAACTTGCATCAAATATATTAGTAGTAGTGATTCTAGTTTGTATGGTGGGATACTCCGTAAAAGCGTCTAAAGTTTCTTAAGGGCTGTTTAGCGAGTCATCGTTGTAAATTGCAATATGTACTATACCTAATATTCTAGACCTAAACCTTTGCGAGTTTATCAAAATTAATAATTGATTAAGGTATGCTATAGTAGCAACTGAGTATTGCGTAAATATTCTTAACGTGCATCTTGAATTAGCACTTTGGCCTTAATGTCGTAAAATGGTGTACCTACATATGGATGTGCGACATAATACTTCTATAAGGTTGAGTACATTGTAGTCTACAATGTAGGGAGTTAAGAAAAAACTGTTTATTATGAGCCTGATTAATCATTTTGCTTTCATCAGCAATCGATCGGAATATAATTCTTAGCGATAAATGTCACTAATTTTTTTGAATAATTGAATCCCGCTTAACCACGCGGCTATCGATTCGTTATAGCCGTCATAGGTATCATGGAAACTACTGGCTTATGTTGGACAGCATAATGCAGTAGATAATTAAAAGAGAAAACTCAAAGCATATTCAAGATCTATAATTTATTTTTTTAAGATCATTTGCTAGAAATCCTAAAGTCTGCAGGTGTTCAACGAGAATTAGAATTCATTGCTGTAATGTAATTAATAATTTAAGAAGCTACAAACATAATCAATTATATTTTGTGGAGTGATAAACCGCGCTTTCATAATAATAAAATGGTGATTTGTCATAAAGTCTATTTATTTGATGGGTTGTTAACGCTTAGTGTGTTTTATTGTGGATATTTTGAAGTACATTTCTAATAAATATTAGTTGTGATATTTGGCGTATGATATTTTGTTTGCAAAGAAAACCTAACAGACATACTAAGTATTCGAGAATTCGGAAAATTGAGTACAGTTCAAATTGTTAAAAAGAACAAATGAACATTTTTGGAGAAAACCAAATTTTTGCGGAATGTTTCTATGTAATCCCCAAAATTGGTTTAATTTGAATGTTTAGAGTGGTTTGGAATAGTAGTTCCTATTTGTTTTCCGTTTTCTCAATCAGATCAAAGATTATTACCGACGTACAAATTTAACCAACCTTATAGTTGTCAACAATAAGGAATTTACCAATAATAAATATTACAGTTTGGAAGCACTATATCTACTACCTACTTGTATAATTTCTAAATATATGTATGTGGATATTTTAGCATTACTATCACAACTCATCTATTATTGATCTTTTATTTTAAATATTTTCGAACATACAAATCGTATTTTTCCGATTAAGCTATTCATTGCTTTTAAATGAATTATTTGCGTTACATTTTTTTGTAAAACTGCGTCACATAAAGTGTAAACATTTTAAAAAGCTTTTATTTATACCTCTTAAATCAAAAATCAAATATTTGTTTGGATTGATTATTTTGATTGATGCATTTAATATATCATTCCAAATTTGTATTTCCATCTGGCAGTATATAGTAGTCAATAAAAAAAACAGCGTGGAACTAGTGCTTTGGTTATTGTTAGCAAGAATGTATGTATGTATGTACACTCTGTTTGTAAAGTAATGTCTCTCTGCTGGATTCATATCAATAACAGTTTCCATAGAGCTCGGTTTTATGCATCGGACATCTTCGGCTTTCTCATATATCCGGCAACAAAAAAACGAAAACTAAGCGGGCGGCACTCGGCGCGAAAACAATAGACAAACAGGTTTGCCGACACACTTGTTTTCAATCGGAGCATTAATATATGTATTTTAATCCAAAAGTAGAGATAGATTTTCGGGTAGGCATTGTATTTAAAGATAACTTGCTATCGGTAGATTCTAAAAATTTATTAAAGATACATTTTTACCGTATTATACTACAGTATTTTTGATGCGTGCTCTTGTTAACTTGCCAGGCTTTTATTGTAGATAATTTTTAATGTACATATATTATGACATTACAGTCATAATATATGTATGTATGACATATATTATGACATTATATTTATTGGAATATTAATGGAATACTAAACGTTAGCTTATACAAATTACAAAGAAAATATGAAATTATTGTAAAAGTAAAACAACCTATAATAAACCAGACGAATAGAATGCTGTTGCTTCAGTTGCATTATAATATAGCTATTTAACGACATCCTAAGTACGAAACATAAATTTAGCAATTGCAAAGAGATTAAGTGTAAAATTTTACAACAGCAGAACTAAACTAAAAAGAAATCATTATTTTGAATTTGGTTCTACTAATCACATAGTTTAGCTTGTGTCACTTTTCTTGCATTAAGTGGATACACGTCATTTTACAAACTTATTAGTGACTTCAGAGCTTTATTACTACAACGTTTTGCATTGATGTATCGCCTACACATATTTATTGCGCTTAATACTTCACTACTTCACAGTTTAGGTATTCGTTGTCATCCCCATCATTGCCACTGTCGCTTGAAGCGCGTCTGCTTTTTTGATCACCACCACGTTTTTGGTACACATCAACAATAATTTCTTGATTCTGTAGTTTTCCACACAAAGTGCAAAAAGGTATCGAAATCCACATCCTCCAGCAGAACTAGGTTGTTTATAGATACAACTTCGTCAGGACCATCACCATCACTTGCGGCAGCCACTTCCAGTAAGATACCAGATTTAAGGAAACAGCTTTTGATTGTAGAGGAAGACATCTGCTTCCAGACATTCGAAATAAATTCTATGGTTTGTAATAAGTTAATGGTGAGATTTTCATTTTCTACATCAGTCAATGTTTTTAAATGTTGAACCAGCATCTTTCTAAAATGAACTTTAAAAATTACAATGGTATCTAAATGGAGTAGCTGAAGAACACTGGTACAGTTGGGGTGAAAAAAATTCCACATTTTCCAAAATTATTTGAGGTGTATGTGCTGCACATCAATTCATAAAAAGAGGAATCTTCTTCTGTTCCTTTTTCACTCTAATGTCTAATTTCTTTAGCCACTGTTCCATTAATATCATAGTCATCCAGGAATTCCTGTTGGATTTATATTCCGTAGGTTTTGTTTGCACACCATTCAAACACCTCGGATTCTTAGATTTGCCTATCACAAGTGGGACAGGTTTATCTGATTCGTTTGCATTGCTGGCAAGAAGAGTTATACGAATTTTACTTTTCTTCCCTCCATGGCATGAGTCATCCTATTTAGCTAATGTCTTGCTGGGATGAAGATTGTAGAATCGGCTAGTCTCATCACAGTTGTAGATATTTTGAGGCTGATAATTCCTTATGATTTCTGGTAGACCGTCTTCTTTCCAGTGTCGCACCGTGACGTCATCCACAGCTTTCGAGTCACCACAAATTATTTTCACTGATTCCATGATAGTCTTTAAAACTTTGCAACCATCCTGACGAGGCCTTGAAATCAACGGTGTGAAATCAACAGCATGTCACCACTGATTGGTAGAGCTGCAGTCCGTTTCTGCTGGAACCATGTGAAAATCCAAATCAGCATACTCCCTTCTTGTTGACGGGTGCGTTTTTTTGATTTTGTACCCAATTTAGAAAACTCATTCAAAATAGCATTTTTTTGTTGATTTTTTTTGTTGATTTTTTTGTACACAGCATGGTATAAGCAATTCCTAAATTTGAAGCAATTTCGATTTTTGTTTTGTGTGTATTAAGTTCCACCTCCCGTATGAATTTAACTTTTCGATCTACAGTATAACTTTTTTTTCTATTCTCTATGGCTGATTAACCCTTTCGTGCATGAATGTCACTGTAGTGGACAGGTATCTTCTAATGTAAGCACACCTAAAAATGCCACATTGCATAATGACTACTGAAATGGACATCAAAATTTTTTATCAAAAAATGTGATAACGTCGATTAAATGTTTCTATTACTTTGAAGTCCTTTTTTGTCTCCATAATCAGTCACGTATTTTTTCTTCATATATTTACATATTTACATATACTGATTCTTTACTTATTGTTAGTCATGCATGAAAGGGATAAAAACAATGAATGAAAAAACCACTGTTCAACAGTAAACTAATGATATCGAAAATCTATCTTTACTTTTCGATTGAAATACATAAATGCTCCGATTGAAAACAAGTGTGTCGGCAAACGTGTTTGTCTATTGTTTTCGCGGCGAATGCCGCCCGCTTAGTTTGCGTTTTTTGTTGTCGGATATATAAGAAAGCCGAAGATGTCCGATGCATATAACGCGCTCTGTGGAAAGTGTTATTGATATGAATCCAGCAGCAGGGGGAGCCATTACTTTACAAACAGAGTGTACATACACGTATGTATATGTACTGCAGAGTGAAAAAAGTTGCCTAAATTGCTAGTCTTACAAATTATTTCTTAACTAGAACTTATTGGAGATTTGTGTAACTAACTGCAAATAAATTTACATAAACAGAGTTTAAAACCGAAGTTAATTATTCAGCACAGTTTACATATGTTGCTTAGTGCGAACGATAACGTTAGAGCTTGAGGACAAAAATAAATTTGATTGATAAGCTTTAGTTTTAGTGCTAGCATTCTTCCTAAAGATAACACTTAAATTGTTTAGATTCTTTCTACAAAATCGAGGATACGGGAAATGCTCAATTCTGTGTTTCAAAGCAAAAATAAGATTACACATCTATTTTAGTTTAATGCCAGTAGTAACGAGAGCTGTAAACTTTATGTTATGTTTCCTAACTTTCTTTTAACATGGTAACAGCGATGAGGTTTTACTTCAGTATAGAAAATAAGGATCAAATTAAGTTTAATAGTTATATGCACTCTCATGCTTCCTGTTTCGTTTCAATTGGTCAATAGTATGTATATATTTTAATTTCCACAGGAAATTATATGAAACATTATGATTTCATTAAAATCAGCTATATAGATACTCCATTTTTTTATTTATTTATCAATGCGCATGTAGTTTGAGATGTTTTTTGTTTTTAAAGTATCACCAACAACATGTATACGAAAGTTCTAGCAAGCGACGGGCAAGTAAATTTTGTTCTAAAAAGATGTGTGTCTATACTGCAGAATAGATTTTAAATAAGAAATCCGGGGTTTCCCATTTGTCTGGATTAGACAGCTTTCTTAAAATTTTGATGGCATAAATAAGCAATGAAAGGTCATTTTTTCGATGCCATTTTTCGAAAACATTGTGTAGCTTTCCTTTTGTTATGGGCTTACCTCTGGCCAATCTGTTTAGGATGTTTATGGATACATTTAACAATACTAGTGTTTTTTTAATATACTTATGTACATTGCAAAAAAAATTGCGTATATTTCTTATTTTGATTGAAAAAGGTTCTTACATAGATATGAAAACAAAATATACATTTGTGCTAGTTCACCCCAAACCAAACACGTTTGTTATCTCGGTGCATATTGAATTTAAACCCGTCGCTAAGCAAACATTGATCCTAGATTATGATCCCTGATTGAGATAATACCGCTATTATCTCAATTCACAGCTCCTAAGTGGGCGTTCTGATTTGTAAAAAACAGAACAGTTGCACATAAATTCTGTACGATAGATTTACGTTTTTTATTATTATACATAGTAGAAACATATATTAAGCTTTTAGCCGACTTTTTGGTGAATTTAAAGGTTGTTATTAACGTACGAGCAAAAGAAGCATTTTTATAGATTGCCAAATATTTCAGGTAAAAGCCATTGCACCCACATAACGATTGATTTTCCAGGTGATTCTAACACGGAAAACTATAGAGAGTCTAAAGAATTCTTTTCATAGAATGTGTAGGTTGTATGTGACGAAAAAGTAAGTATATGTATAAGTTGAACCCACGACTAAAACGTCTGAAAAATCTATATCCACATCCACATACATATGTATGTATGGACATATTATGTATGTATTCATTGAAGTAAAAAGTTCCCATAAAGGAAGCAATTCAAGTTTCTTTGGTTTGTTAACTAATAATTATAATCAGTATAGAAGAAGATAATAAAAATAACGAAGAAAAATAAAGCAAATTGCATTTTTGTTATATCTTTGACACGTGCATTATGATTCGTCCTGATCAAAATCCGTGTTTATTGTTTACCTACATATATTTTAACTTGTTGCTGTAAGGCCGGTTCTCTCCTTTCAAAATAAGAACAACGTATATTTGTGGACGCACTTTAGCAAATGAAAGCAGATAACATCGGCGATGTCTCAATATGCAAACGCAATTACATACACGTGAACCTATTTACATATATGCATGACAGCTGTTCATTTAAGGGCCATATATGAGCTTTCAACTAACTTTAATAAACATACAAGCATACGTTGATAGCCACTTTAAGTTTGTTGTTCGTGTTGCGTTGTAAGCATTTATTTATAATATTTAATACTTCATTTTATATGAAATAGTTTGTTTAAACTAAGTTAGAACACATTTTTCTTTGTCATAATTTTCACTAGGAAGTTTGTTAATATTCCTGTGAAAATATGATTGTGTCTAATCTACAGTTTATACTGGGTTTATAAAACTCTCACCAGTTCATTTGATGTATTTTGTTTGCATAGTTTTCAAAAGAACTTGAATCGTGTGTGCATAGTTTTCAAAAGAACTTGAATCGTGTGGTTATGATATTGGTTGAGGTGGTGCTGTCATCAAAACTAACTCCTCGGATACAGGGATAGATTTCAGTAGGTAAATGTTTAGAACAACTACCGCTAATATAAATAGATATAAAACCGTTAGAATTTTATATTGCTAGGAATGGTCCAAAAAACTTAAAATTAGGTGTAACGGCTTATAACGTTATTGCGTTTAAAACATCTTTTGCAAATAGTCTAAGTTTTCGACAACTATTTCCATAGTTTTATACGACTGTTTTTGTAGTATGATATTCATTTCTGAGGAAAAAAAGCATGCGATAATTCGGCATTAATGGAGATCAGTTGTTTGAAAGAAGAATAAATTATCCAGGTAGTTATTATTTCAACGAAAAGCTGGATTCATAGTATACAAGCCGGGTTATATATAATTTATTATACATAATATGTCACAATGAAGTATAGAATGTTACTATAAACGTATTTTTCCTACTTCATGCAGGAATTAGAACGCTATTCCAATGATAAGTTTTGACCTATTTCTTGGATATAAATTTTGAGGTTCAAACATTTTTCTCGACTATTTCACTTACTATTTTTCGTGCTTGATATTCTTGCTCTGTAAAATCATATTTAGCTGACATTTTTTCTCAATTAAGTGATCTAAAGCTAAACAATTACAACAACACCTTTATTACTCTTTTTTACATATTTATGTGTAAATGCATTTTCGTCGATATGCTTAGAGGAGACCGGTATCAATTGTAACAGGTGTCAATGGTAACATTTGGTTTTCTGGTTCTATCTGTTCGCGTAAATAGAAACTGCTTGGTACATGCATATGCATATGAAAAAATGTATGGAGCACCCGTTGCCCAAGATTATAAGCGTTATACAGGAAAATTAAAAGCGAACGAGTATATATATTAAGAATTTTAAAGATAATCTTTAATATTTTATGGCACCTCATTGTACTTTGGTTACTGCACGAACACTTTTCGACCCACTGTTCATAAGTCACTTACACAAGCTGACGGGAGTTTTTCTCTATTCTTTAAAAATTTTCCCCTTTAGTTCTCTTTTTGGTTTTCATTTGTAAATGGATACTTTCTGCTTTAGTATTGCCCACAAATTTTCTATCGGTGATAATTCTTGTGAACCACTCTGTAATTTTTTTCGCGGTGTAGAAAAGAGCATTTTATGATAGCTTTTGTTTAGAAATAAGTTGCTCTACACATTCAATAAGTTAAAGAATTATATTTCAAACAATTTTATGGAATTTATTGCAGTATTTTAAAGATATTTCATTTTAATTTAATACGTGCTCGATACAGTTTTCCATAGCTGTATATGTTAACCATTACCAAACACTATACCTAGTATAAACAGTTTAGAATCGCTTGTGTTGAACCGTCAC
>ML217958.1:0-43971 GCA_004785975.1 Popillia japonica
AGTATTTGCAAAATAAAACAAAAAAGCTAATACCACCGATTAATTATACGACATAACTGCACACAACAGACAACGATTTTAAGATAGGTAGTGGAAAGTCGGTGGAAAGCTACATATGTAATTTTCCGCCGATTCACCGTAAATCATGACAATTAGTTGCATTTTTCTACGACTCAGTAAAAATCTTTATACCTACTATATAATTTTACAATTTATTTGAAAGTATTATTGTACGTTATAGTTGTCTTCCATTTACTAACAATATCATATTATATGACATCATTTTCATAGTAACAGCATGTGCTGACATATCCTCCATCTTGCTATTTTCCCCTCACCGATCAAACACTAACCGCACTAACCTTTCACTTGTGTTGTTATTGATT
The DNA here is from genome assembly GCA_004785975.1 of Popillia japonica. Taxonomy (NCBI): domain Eukaryota; kingdom Metazoa; phylum Arthropoda; class Insecta; order Coleoptera; family Scarabaeidae; genus Popillia; species Popillia japonica. The sequence continues at coordinate 387 of ML217958.1, forward strand.
AGGTTGTATTAGTTGGCATATTCATATGGCCTAATTAATTAATCTTAATTAATCTAATTAAAAGAAATATGTCATTCGTTTGAGTTGATATTCTTAGGTCGTAATAAAAATTGAATTGTAACGTGTACGGATATAAAACCGTATCTATTCAGCTAGTTGTTAGTAAGTGCAAATTGACTACATATTCATTCCGTCACTTTGTAGCGAAAACAGTATAAAAAATGTTATTTTTATTACAAGATGCACAAGTTAAAATTGTGGGTATGAGGGTGGCTAATACATAAAATATGTACATATGTATATGAATGACCAAAACGCAACCAAAGTTTTATACTTTAGTAATAAAACTTATGCGATATTTGGTAAAGAATTATTAGTTAATCAGTTAATCAGAGACAATTAAAAATTATACTAAATGGTAGCGATAATGACGTCACAACTAACAGGCGTTCAATCACTGTTTACGTCTGGCCAGTCATGGATTTGTAACCTCATATCTGTATTAAATTATCAATATAACCTATTAATAACAATATATGAACTGTCATTGAAAGTGACACACAAAAAATTGACATTTATTACGGTATCATCGGTATCATACAAGAATTAAATTAAGTAACAAGATTGTGTAAAGCATACTAAATCAACTAAAATTTTCACAACAGTTGCTGAAAATGTTGACCATTACCTTTTAAACATAAGTTTAACGACGCTTCATATTTTCGAAAACGCAAGTTAACATGTCTTCATTAATTAGTTGACATAATCCTCTAAATTTCGAACAGGAATTTTATAAATTGAATTTTTTAAAGGAGGAAATACAAAATAGTGCATGTAACGGTATTATATAAGAAGATCTTGGAGGAAGGAAGTCGTTACCATAGATCTTATAAGTAATATGGATAGAGCTTAGACAGTGAGATAGTGAGGATAACCACAGGGATAACGAGCAAGCGATCAGCGATCACAAAACTTCACATACCATTCAAGTGTCAAAAATGACACTAGTGCAAACCTAGCGAACAACGAACATTCTGCCGTTCAGTTGTGGCACTGATCGCTACATTATAGATAGCCTGGTAGCCTGCTGGTAGCGTTGAAGTATGTTATGAAAGCAGCCAAGTCGTGCTTTTGCCTTTTGTCACGTGGTTTTTATCGTGCATCCTTTATTATTACGTAGAAACTATGATCTGACTTCCTTTTTCCTATGTTGTCACCACTTTTTTTTGAGTGTTTATGTTAATAGACTCTGTCCATTATATTATTATATCAATAGTTGTTCCTAATAAGTCTATTATCGAAGAATTCTCGCAGATATATTCCAAAGTAGCGTGTACGACATGTGGTGTAGTTGAATTTTTGATGAAAATATCATGTTTGAAGTTCATCGTCATGGTTTATGACAAAACATTATCTGTTTACATGGAACCCAGCTTTGTCAGAAAAAAATAATCATTACTGATATTGTTATTAAACCAATTGAAATACTTAATTCTTTTTACATAATCTGGCGGAAACAGTTCGTGGACCATGTGCATTTTATAAGCAGCATTCGAAGATCTTTTTTAAGAAGGTAATAGAAATAGTGGCATACTCATGGATTATATTTCTTAGGCGGTGATTTACAGTACCAGTTTCTTCGAAACACGCTATTATTCTTAATACTTCAGTGGAAAAGTTGCTATTGTCACAAATAAAATTCGGAAATCTTTGTCGAAATTCCTCTTTGCTCTTCCTTATCGAATAATTCCAAATTCCCATTTTCGAAACGTTCACCATTCCGAAAGTAACATTTTACAATATATATGTATTTCTTGTTCCTGAGTAAACATTTTTGTACTTTTGACTTACATATGTCAAACTTCTGTCATGTAAGTAATAAGTTAGTAAGTAACTCATGACATTTATAAATTAGTAGCGACATGCGTTTTACAATATGTAGCTAGGCAGTGTGTGTCCCATTTCAATAGATTACGTGATTTGGAAATAAACCATTACGAATATTCATGTTTATTCTTATTGTGAGCAGGGTGCTCCGTCCTGCTGAAAAATGTCCCTTCGCACTGTGCTAAATGTGGAGGCAAAAAGTTTTCGTTTCATGATGCATCTCTGATAAAGACATAGCGCGCCATGCAGAGACCCTCATGGAGTGGAAAGGTTGTTAATGCATTTGTTTAGGACTTGCATCATTTCAAAACCTAATGTTCTGCCTATTGACGTAACCGGACACATACATAAGTATGTACCTCATAACAATCAACCATAATTTCGTCGAAAGCTTAAAGAATGTTTAATACTAAAAAACAAATTTTCCTTCTTAGAATTCTGTATACAGTTTCATACACGAAATAAATATTTAGTTTAACAAGTGCTATCTTTATATTTGTATAATTAAAATAATTATATCTATGTATAATAAAAATACACGACTATTTTAAGTTTAATTGATCATTATATTGCGACCGAAAACGAAACTGTATAGATGAAGGCTATTTTATACTCAGTGACAGATTGATTAGATTGGATCAGTATAGTCATAATTTTCAATTTAACGGTCGTAAATATTTTGAGTACATATTTTGAATCTAATTAATACTTAACAGACCTATTGGAATTAGGTGTAGTGGGCTCATAAAATTGAATTTTATTACTAATTTTATCTAACTACTTAGCCTAGTAGCTAGGCACTATAGGCAGATATCAAAAAGAAAAACGGACATCATTCATAATCTAGCAGCAGAAACAAATTACAATAATAAACAACCTTTTAAAAACACTAATTCTGTGTCAGTTATGATCTGCTTTTTACTGATTATATTGCATTTCAACAATCAAATATAAACGGTGTAACTTAGAGAATAAAGAAAGTATTTGTTAGCGATTCTAAAAAAAATTGATGTTAAAACGGTAAAATATAGCTGAACAAAATAAATAAAAATTATTCCCGTACAAAATACAAAATGTGAAAAAAAAATCGATTTGACATTGGTGTAAAAAGTTGCAAACGTTTCTAAAAAATTAGGAAAAGTTTCACCGGCAGCAGTAAAGATACAATCAAAAATACCTTTAATGAGAATGTTTCGACTATAATAGTAACTCACGTAAATGTACGAAACGCGTAATGGGCTTATTGACATATAGGCTGTACAGTTTGACGGAGAGTCGCAGTACCTAGTTCTTTTTTTTTATTTCAGCGCTCGACAATACATTTATCTAATGAGCACATGAACTACGACGAACTCCAAATTATATCATCTACACAATATAGTTTATTAATCGAAATAGCCTATCAGATAGAAACTCATCCCCTAATATCAAAACCACTACTTATCAGACTAACTCAAACTGTAACGTACATATACATATAATTAGTAATCGATGTCAATCAGTGCATGTAGCGATAAACAAAAATGGGTCAGCAGCCAATGTGGCCAGGGGTGCGTTCAGATTTAACGTTGGACGACGTCTGGGCGACAACTTTTCACACTGAACCGATTCAATTAGTTTGAAAACAATAAAATTTGAACGGTGTAGTGTGAAAAGTTGTCGCCCAGACGTCGTCCAACGCTAAATTTGAACGCAGCCCAGCAGTTGTAATTCATGTGAGTCAGGCCTCAATTATTTTCAACAAACTGTTAAATCTTTATCAGTAATTCTGAGATTTAAAAGGTAGTGGATCCTGAAATCTAATTCAAAGATATGTCAATAAGTATAAGTAGATGTATAAAAATGCAGTAGTGCGAGAAATTGAACTCCGTTAAAGCTGGAACGAAGATCTAACTTAGCCTATCAAACAGCACTTAATCCAAAAAGCTGTAAGTTGCAAAAAAAAGATAATTGCAAACAGATGATACCCTTGGCAGCCTACTTACTGGAAGGTGATTAGGAATCTTTTGTGTTTCTTTAACGCATCCACCGAAGTAAATTTATCATACACAATTTTCCCTAATTTTTGCAATCACAGTGTTTGGATTTTACTAGATCATCTCCGTTTTGAGATAATAGTGTTCTACAGTGGCCCGCAGACTTGCATTCTAAGTTCCTAACTAAATGATTTTAAATCATGCACGATATCCTATATGCTGCTAATGTATTAATAGTATTAGTTTAGCGTATCGCCACATATGCAAATTATGAGAGTGATCGATTTTATATAAATGCAGTTCTTCTTGCTTCACACGTGTTCTAGGATTATTAACGATTGCTTTACACTTGCTAAATTTAAAAAAAGCAAAGCGTGTATGCAGAACTACATATACAATCCATATATACAGTGTGTCGCATTAAATATGAAGACGGTCACAGACACAACTTATATTTTAAGTTTACACTTTACACCCAGCTTACTATGTCATTCGATATCGGACAGTTTCTCAATATTTTGCGTCAAGGTGGAGATATGAGAAAAAGTAATTGGAAAAATTTATCTAGAATTCAATTTTAACCAACATTAGAAAATTGTCTGTACTAAAATGAATTATTATATACATACATATTTTGTTATTAAGTTTTCATCGCTTTCTATGTACTAAGTTAAAAAATATACTAGTATTACTTAAACGTTGAAGTGGTACTCGCGACCTTTCGACACATTTTCGCCGCAATCCGAAAGACTTTTAGCGCCGTTTCATAACCGTCGATAGGTCTACATTTACATTCCCGATAGCAAAGAACAGTCCTAACAATGGAAACATTAAGACTCACCATAGATGGCAAAAACGGTTTTGCCTTCTTTTTAGCAGGAATGGTTATAGCAACTGTATTTCGGAATTTTGGTGGAATTATCCTGGTCACCCACTTAGAAAAGGAGAAAACAATACATGGCGAATATTATGCCAATTTCTTGCAACAATTGAGTGACAAAATCAAAGAGAAATGGTCTCATTTATTAAAGAAGAAAGTGTTTTTCCAGGTGCGTTATCCTGGCACCTGCCCACAAGTCTGTGATTGCAATGACCAAAATTTCGATTTGATGCTTCATTCGTCCAGTTTCCTCATCGATTATAATCGGTTTCTAAACCTGAAAAATGGCTGGCAGTAAGAGGTTTTTGTCGAATTCCGAGGAAATTGCAACTGTATATAGCTATTTCAACCACTAGAGTTGGTGGACTTCAATGAACGTACTGCTAATTTAAAATATCGGTGGAATAAGTGTGTTAAACGAACAGGACACTATATTGAAAAATAAAATGTTTCTTCAAAATTGCGTTTTATTTATTAAGCCACGTAGTTATCGGACAATGCTCGTATGTGTAGATTTGTTACAAAAATACTAAAGAAATTCCCAAATAATAATAAGATAAAATTAAATACCTCGTTTAGACTGTGTATCTCAACAATAGGTAACTCATTAGTCATTAATCTGTAAAACTATGCAGAAATTCGAACCTGTACTTTTGCGAAAGAGCGTATCTTAAAAGCGACATATGTACTTATGTAGTTTACTATGTTTGCTTACATTTCATAACTTTGGTGCGGTAATTATTATGGTAATGTTGTAGCACCATTTTTTAATATGCTAAAATGTCTTTTATTGTGAATTGATACTCATATTTTAAGGAATATTTTTTTATTTCAAAAATTTCTAAATTTACTATACCAGGCAATCCAAATTAAGTGTTCACCATTGGTAACTTTGTATTATTAAAGATGCAAAATTGTTTAAATTAGCAAACTTGTAGTACTTTTAACGCTCTTTTAGACGGAAGAACAAAAAATCAAATGAGCAACGCGTTTCGAGTTTTGCCGAAAAATTCAAATGGAAACCCCTGTATATTATATCATTTTCTGCTAGAACTTCAAGTTTTAAACAAAAAATCTTATAAGAAATTTTTTACTGGGATTAAAAATACTTGAGTTATAAAAACATGCACAATACAAATAATCATCATTACTGGTCACAGGAAAATCGTTTTTTAAACATCCAAGTCGCCCACAAGACCGTTTCAGTTTTAATGTTTGCTGCGGTTTAATTGGTCAAAGGATTGTTGGTCCTTTCTTTTATGAGGGCACTCTAACTGGTGAGAGGTACATAGAATTTTTGACTGAAATTTTGAATAATTGCTTAGACGATCTGGATCTCATAAGTAGACAGAATCTGTATTTTCAGCAAGATGGCGCACTTGCGCACAACAACAGTGGTACTCATCAACTTTTAAATACTATTTTTAACACTTTATGGATAGGAACAAATGGTCCTATTCAGTGGCCTCCCCGACCCAGATTTATAAGCAAAGGTACGAAAACGTAAACGCCCTAAAGATTGCAGTTAGTGAAAAGATAAACCAAATAGATGGTAGGACCATACTGAAGGCAGTTCGAGAAGCTCGCAAGCGTGTACAAAAATGAATTGAACTACAAGGTGGTATTTTTGAACATCTTCCATGAAAAAATTAGTGATTTTTATTTTCAGTAAAAAATTGCTTATAAGATTGTTTGTTTAAAAATTCAAGTTCTAGCAGAAAATGATATAATATACAAAGCTTTCCATTCGAAAAAAACATATTTTTCGGTAAAACCCGAAAACGCGCTGCTCATGTTTTTTTTAATTCTTCCGTCTAAAAGAGCGTTAAAAGTACTACAAGTTTGCTAATTTAAACAATCTTGCATCTTTAATAATACAAAGTTACCAATGGTGAACACTTAATTTGGATTGCCCTGTATACCTACCATCTTCATAATTTAGATCCCATGCTGTTATTTATTCTGTATTGAAAAGAAGCCAACAATGTAAAAATAAACTGTTATAATAATCTTTTATTCGACTGTATTGAATAGTGAATATTTAAAAAGCTGTTCTCAAAACAACACATTCGGTCGGAGAAAGTTATATTTATATATCAAGCTATCTGGTTATATTTTTTGAAAAAAGTTTCTAATAAAAGCAACAAATGTTACTAGAGATGAAAAACGATAAAAATTAAACGTATTAAATTAACACAAAATTGTAGATAAAATATATGTATGTACATTGTTTTCCAAGGTAATGCAAGCTTTTATTATATTTAGTTATTACAATAGATTTGTAATTACCTTTCTGGAATGAATTTTAGAACCACAAAATGCAATAAAGCTGCAAAATTTCAACACACAAAATAAACAAAATCTCAAGAATAAAAGACAAGAAATATTGGATAATTTTCGCGCTAGTATTACTAAACCATACAAAGCATGCCAAGACGACTTCAAGCAATGTTACTGTCTGAAGGGGGACACATCAAATATTAGGTGGGCAACATATACTTATTAAATAGTCAAAGTAGCATAGGTCTGAATACTTTGAGATATAGAATTTTAGTTCATGTTTACAGAGGTTGGATTTTTGCAAAAAGCTTTTGTTTTTTCCTTGATTTTTACTGTAAACGTTGTTTTGATTAATTGATTAAATGTAACGAAAGTAAGCAATAAGATAAGGAGAATCCTCAACAGAAAAGGGAGAAGATAACATCTACCATGCAATAATATGTATAGTATGAATACTTATGAGAGTCACTGTACATCAATAGATCTTTAATGTCCATAGTTTTATAAGAAAACTAATTACCTTCAAATAGGTATGTATAATGTCAAGATTTCTATAGCAATTAATTAACTTAAATATAAGTTTTCAAATAGGTCACGTGATTTCATTTAAAATTTTTAATAGATTGTTAATTCCGCAGAAAATATGGCGTATGTCATTATAGTATGTATTAGCGGCAGTCGTTTTAACGTTAATGTACTGTATTCTGTGTACCACTACATAACTACCACTTCTCAAATAAGAGGAATTTGTGATTGCAAAAGAAGTTATGAAACTTGGGTAACCTGTTATTTCCTTTGTTTCTTTCCCGCAGCTTTAGATATCAAGCCTGTGCTTTGCTGTATTATTTAAACTAATTTAAAGAGATAATATATATGTATAGATAGCATACATAGAAATTAAGGGCCTAAAGACATGTTCAAAATTTCTTGAAAATTCAAAGGCAAATATAATATATCTCTCCAAAGAAATGTGACAAATGAAAGTGAGAAAGTAAATTTCGAGGAATACATAAGTTCGGAAAGTTAAAAGTTGTAGTGTGTGCTCATAAATACGAAATATACAAAATTAATTATACTGTTGTACGTGTAATCTAGCTAATGACAATTAAAACGTTTTATGTAAGACAAAAATTGTGAACTACATGTGTAGAATAAGAAGTAGCATTAGCTTATTTTTATTTTTAAGGTACTTCAATAATGTTGATGTAGACACACATTATTTAATAGCTATTAACACTCATGACAGTTACATTCAAAAAATTCTTGAATCTCCTTTTTACTAGTTTATTCATATCTGTTACCAACTAAGCTGAACTGAAGCACCCTCAAAACTACTTGTTGCATGTTATGTTTTGAATTATTATTACAATATTGAAACTAATATTTATAAATAGAATTACAATCGTTGCTTGAGAAAGATGATTGAATTCAATTTTTTCTTTAAAATTATGTGCTTAGAAGAGTTATACATTTTGCTATAAATAATAATGATAATATGTATAATAATTTTATTTAGTACTTCACTGGATATGTAAATGGTATTATATAAGCTGGATTTTCAAAAAATTTACTCTTAAACGGCCACGGGAATACTTTTCCCTGAAAGTATATGTGCAACACGTTCGAATGCCGGTAACATAATTCGAACCTAGCCAAGACCGAGTACGGCACATAACAACGGCGACATGCACACAGACAAACGACGAGATTCATTGACCGGCACCGTGTGCGGTGGTCTCTTCGACGAAGAAGTGAACCGCGTATACGAGAGGGAAATGTCGAGAAGAGACTGCACCGTACGGGAGTACATTAATACTTAAACGTGCTCCTTCGTTATACGTTATTTTTTTATTTTTCATTCGTTTTATTGGAGTGTTTGTGAATCGGTGGCATTTTGACTCTTACCTGTGAGTTAGCGGAAACCGTTGGGTAGGTGATGAAAAGTATTAAGGCTAAAGTTAAGGCGAATGCACTAATGCACTGGTGTTTCTTCGCCCAGTGGGTGGAATGTCCAGTGACACCCATATTGTCGTCAGTGAAGAATCGGTTAGATGGATGTATGTTTAAAAAAAAATAATAAGACGCGTTTTAACACTCGCGCACTATGTGAACATTTTTGTTTACCGGCACCGTCTTTTCAGTTTGTAAATGAAAAAAAATCGGAAACAAAAAAGAAAACTGTTTGAATTTCGTCGCGCGATGCGACTACTACTCGCTACTGTTGTACGGCTAGCTGTTACACGGTCAGCGAGATGTTTTCGGCAAGAATGATTTCTCTGGTCCAGGAGGCTGACCGTTGTAGCGCGCTCCACAGAATGAACCAAGTTTGCTTCGCAGAGCAGACACACGGTTCGCTCTCAACACACAGACGGTCGTTACACATACACCGAGACCCGACACCAACACATGAACGTCTGGTTGACTGGTGTGTGTGTTTTGGTGTGAGTGTGTATTATAGCAAGCGCGTTGTACGACAACGCGCTTGCTTTTCGTACCACGTGCTCCGACGGTCTTGAGAAGCAAATTTCTTGCAAACTTTGCTTAAACGGGCTGCCGTCGTCCGGTCGAGTTCCCGCGCCAGCTAATCGCGCGACGGACCCTTTGCACTCCTTATTTTACGATGAATTTTTAACTTTTTACAAGTTTCTTTCGCGGTTGAATAATTTATGATTTATCGCACGTTCGTTAGTCTCATTTCTCTTTTGCTACAACTAAATTGTTCTTTTTTAATTATTTCACAGGATTCTGATTTTATTCTACAGTTTCTAATTCTTTAATTTAGCAATTAAGTCGTCTCTATTTTCTATATTATTTTATTATTACTAAAATTTTACATCAAATATCTGTTATGTAATGGCAGCTTAATAAATATTTTTTTAATAACTTTAAAAATGTTGTAATACTTGTATGTTGTTTATATTTCATTAATGCATGGGTTGTAATATTTTATTGCTACTATATTGTTATATACAATTTATTTAATATGTCAATATGTCTACTAGCAAGCCAAAATCATGTTTAATGGAAATTCAGAATTACAACATATTCATTAATCTAAATATGAATTTATTGCTGAATTTTAGAACTACTAAACCTATATGTTTTAATAGGCCATTCGAGTGTTTAACTTCTCACTTAATCTCAACTGTAAAATTGCAAATTAGAACATGCATGTTACGTAGTGTTAATGACCAGCCACTTTTAGCATAGTCTAATGTTCATTCATAAACTTTCTTATAGGGTGTTTCGTACTACTTCTTAACGTTTCAAGTTCTTTTAACTTTCTTCTGGTTTTATTTTAGAGGATTCTCCCGTAACAATAACCTGTACCACAGTATGTATAACGTACCAAATACATTGACCAAATAAATTATTATTTTTCACTTAATGAGGTCAAAGTTTCTAACTGTAAAAAATTTATTAGGTATTTTTCGTGGTTTTCGTGGTTGTGAATTGCAAAAACCAGATGGACTATTAAAGTGTTTTTCACAGTTATCGTTGTCTTATGAATAGTGTCGGAAAAATAAACAGTATAAATCTAATATCATAAGGAACGTAAATCCAAAAAAAAAATACGATCATATATTAAAACAATTTTTCCTTTAATAATTACCAACTTTTGTTAAATAAATGTTGTTGAAACCGGGCCTGATATGTGTGTACAAACGCTGCAAAAATTTCTAATAGACATAAAAAGATATTTTTTATCAAGTTGAATGATATGTAAATAAGTGCTTATTATACGTATGAATGCATTTGTTTACGAAGCAGCTTTGCTATATTCTATTTATAGCAAGGCCACACATTTACTACAGATTTTATTCATTTCGATCTGTTTTTTTTTTCGTAAGAATCAGGTGTTTTTGTTTTTTTCATTACAGCAACTTTCAATATTAAAGTACAACGACATATTATTCCCCAATGATCTTGTAATTAATAATTTACTGGATATTTAAGATCGCGTTCGTAGTTAAAAGTTTTTTTCTTTTCAAATAATTCGTGATAGTCTTGAAAAGGACTGTTTGATGAGAAACAGGGCAAACACTTAGAGTAGTAACGTCCGCAACACAGTCTCAAAGAGCCTCGACATCTAACATTATCATCATAAACAAAGTTTTTCATGTATCTTCACAGGAAAAAGTCCAACAGATTCAAATCGGTACTTCGTGTTGGCCACAGAATCTTTCCTTCTCGGCCCATCCAATGTGCAAATGTCTGGTTTAAATTTTCCCATACAAGTCGGGCAACATGTGGATGTGCCCCATCGTGCATGAACTACATTTGACGTCGCGGTATGTCATCCAAGTAATCGGGTAACGTATTTTGCAGACAATTTAAATGTTCTACAGCATTTTATTTTTCCGGAAGTACATGTGAGTCAAACAAATGATCGCCCAATATTCCGACCCATACATTTATTGATATCCTATTTTAGGTGAATATCTTCTGGGCTTTTATCCGCCTAGTGATAAATATCATGATAATTCAGCACACCATTTTTTGTGACGCAGTATTCATCGGTAAACAGGATCACGGATCACGGAAGATTTGGAAGACGGGTTTCTGTTTGACGAAACCATTCACAACAGGTAACCCGTCGAGAAAAATCATTGTCTGATAGACGGTTGATTTTCTGTAGGTAATACGGGTGTGGTAAAAGATTTTATCCTGTTTCTCCGCAGATTAAAATTATGTCCATGTACTCAGCATTCGTATAACTTGCCATAATGTACACATAAGACAACAAATGCCTGTGAATGACTCAACGTTCTGCCTGTGTTGCCCATCAACATATGCGTTGGGCTCGAACAACAGGGCCGGACTGAAATTGAAAAATATTATTTTCTTGTTACTGCGTGGACATAAAGTACCTATTCATTTTTTTGGAATTTTCGTTTCTATGCCATTAGCTTAAACGTCTTTTATTTTCATAGACTATTCAGCAGACACCCTGTATAAATTGACGTGATTTTTTTCTCGCAGATGTGTAATATTCGGTAGTGCTGACAAAATCCATAAACAAAACAACAGCAAAAATGCTAAAGCCATCATGTTCGGTTCTATTTTATCATGATGTTTCTATTTCTATTTCTTTATTTATTGACACGGTAGTTCTTAAATTTGCAAAAACACAGCCACAACAGTCGCTTCATAGATAGTGTAAAGCACTGATGTCAGTTTATCATTCTGTTTCTCAAGTTGGAGTTTTGACGAATAAGTTGGACACTATACACTTCTGGAACAGACAATTCAGCAATCTATCAATCGAAATAAATCTATCTAGATACATATATTTATAATCAGAATAGACAATACGCCCTTTTATCATTTTTTAAACGTGACACATAAATAGGACAATTATTTTTTAACTGCTGATGAGTTGATGGAAACAAATGCCAATGATAATTAATAAAAGTGATACGTCTGAATCAACTGATGGTATTATGAAGAAAGTTGATGTAAATAATACCACCTTCATTGTTTTAGATTTTTCTAAAACACTTGATACAATTAACCATCAAATTTTATGTGCTATATTTCGTGATAGATTTTAGTGATTGGCCTGTACTGGTTTTTTGTTGTAAATGTCTTACCCCCTACTTTTCTCATTTTATACGTCGCACTTCCCTACTCTAGAAACAATATGCTGTTACCACTTTTACTTTATATTGTCATTTGTTTCTGAGCTATGTTTAGAACCAGGTATAGACGGGTACTTCTTGCTACCTCCAATTGCAGCTTCATTTGCTTACAACAACTACTAATAAACATCTTTTCATTACTGACCGCAGTCATTGTAATTGTGTAATGGTTATTATGTACTGCACAATGATGGTTTTTTGAAATCTGTATAGACTTGCTTCTTTAAATTAGAGATAATTGAATAACAGACTACGTCTAATGTATTCTCATGGGTGTCTATGTCTTCATATATATGTTTGTACTACTTTTTCTTGCTTTTTTTGGCGAGTTAAAGAACTATTATATATACTGTGTGTCTCACTCTAGACGGCACCACCCCAGAATTTTTTTAATATACTTTCGATTTTTTTTTCTATCATACCTATCACTAAACTGTAATTTTAGAGCATGTTGCTTTCCCCATTACAGTAAAACGCTAGCTTATTGCGATTTAAAATAAACAGTAACACTAAAGAAGTCATATGAGGGACTATTTTATAAAAAATTCTGTTAATAGAAGTTGTTCAGAATCGTTTAAACAAGCTAAATCCAAATTTTATTAAAAACAAAAAATCTTGAAAAGTTTTCGCTAAGTACTGATAATAGAAAACGAATAGAAAAATGCACCTGTGCTAATGATGATTGAAAATACTGTTATTTAAGCAAATAAGCATCGTTTTTTTTATTATTCTATCGAATTCAATTAATAAAATTAAAAATATGGCAAACTTGCAGAATTGTTTTTCGAATTATCCGAATTTTTCGAGTTTTCAAGATATTTTGTTTTTAATGAAATTTTGCATTTAGGAAATGATTCTGATCAACTATTATTAACAGAGTTTTTTCCTAAAAAAATCTTAATGTGACTTCTTCAATTTTGCTGTTTATTTTAAGTCGCAGTAAGCCAGCATTTTACTATGTCGAGAAAGTAACATGCCCTAAAATTGCCGTTTAGTAAGAGATATGAAAACAAAATACTGAGGTGGTGCCATCTAGAGTGCGACAGACTGTATATACAGTGTGCATAAACTAGGAGTTTTCAAGAGAGACTGTAATTCAAGGTTAATTTCTAAGAAAGTAGTATTATTACGAAATTAATATTTTTTATTAATATGTATGTATAAAAGTACATAAATATAATAAGTACTCCCAAGTCGAGTTGATAAACTATCAATTAAACTATTTATAAATTCCGGCGGAATGTTGTTCCACACTTCCTCCAGGATATTAAACAAATCATTTACTATGACTTATCAAAAGTATTTGATACAATAGACCACCAAATACTTTCTAAAAAACCTATATAGTATCGCAATAAGGGGCAACGTATTAAACTTAGTCGACTCATACTTAGCTAATCGTCGACGTATGCTTGGAGGGCCCTTCTTATAATATAAAACGAGTCTATACCTCGGAAGCAAGAAAGTTGGTTCGAGGTGTTCCACAAGGATCCATCCTCGGACCAACACTCTTCTTAATTTACATGCTTGACTTGCTCATTTACATGAATAAAGCCCCAATTTTTCAGTTTGCGGATGTTACATCGTGCATTGTCAGTTCGGACGATCTGGAGACTCTCTCGGTATTGGGCACTAAATGTAATGAGGACATCGTAAATTATTGCAATGACAATAGCTTGGTAACAAATAATAGTAAAACTAACAATAACTAAACTAATACATTTTAAAAGCAAAGAAAAGCAAAGAAAATATCGTCGTAGTGCAGATTCGCAGCCCGAGACATCGTCACCAGTGGGGAACTCAGAAGTATATTGGTCCTAGAGAAGGTTAAAAACAAGGTGGGAGAAGAACGAGAGGAGATTCTAGGAGTGAAAAAGTTCAGACAGGAAAGCAGATATGGCGAATCAATCCATTCGTTAGAGAGATTCCATATGAACCTCGCACCCTGAACTTCTCTGCAGTAGCTTAAGGACTGAACACCGTGTGCTTCTAGGAGTAATGTGTAATCCACACCACGCCGAAGATATATTCCAGTAGTTTTAAAAGAAAGGCATTTTAGAAATCTACGCTGCACTTTTTTAATGGAGAGCTGTAAGTAAATGTATTTTGGCGACCAGACTTGTGAAGCATATTCTAACTTGCTAACAACGAAGCTGAAATACAGCGTTTTCAATAGCGACATGTTGTTAAACTATTTACAGCAGCGCATAACAAAACCCAATGTTCTTGAAGCTGAAGCACAAATATAGTTAATTTGATTGGAAAAGTTAAGGCGACAGTAAAAAAGAATTCCTAGATCTTTGACACTTTCGGCCTTTTTCAACAAATTATTTCCAACGCAAATCGTAAAAAACTTGAATAGTACAAAAATGTTCTGTTATGCATATGTATGTACACACTAGGATGAAGTATGGTCTGATATTCTGGGGCACCGCAATTAATTTCGACGAGGTATTTCGTTCGCAAAAGCATATTGTACGTGGAAGAAACAGGGCATCATTTAGTGGTTGATCAAAGAAATGGGAACTTGTAATAATTCGGCCCAGAATGCCACACCACATATGGAGATTCCAATGGCTTTGACGTTGGACCTCGCGCAAGAGGCCATTCGTAGTCTATTAGGAGCAGAAATTGAAGGTGTTGTAATGTCTACGCATGCATTAGGTGCATCCAAGAGAGTTCAAACATTGAAGGACGATGAATCAGTACTTTCTTTATTTAAACTTTATTAAATTATGAAGTTTTATCATTGAATTTTGAAAAAGACAAGTAAACAACAATAAATACCGGTGTAATAGCGTTATTTTAAACTATATGATAACCAAATTTTCTTTTTTCAATATTTCAGGCTACGAATAAGATAGGTATCGAGATACCGCTTTCACTAACCTATTTAAGTATCACTTCACTATATTTTCATGAAAAAAGTCATGTTATTGCATTTAACTTGTTTTCACACTTGCTTTCTGTATAAACAGAAACAAATATAATCATGGCTGTGTAGTTACATGCAGATATACCTAAACGGAATAATAACTGAGTCTGCTTTGAATATTAACTTGTAAGCGTTTATACATTTCTGTGCAGTATTGGAAGTCGGTAAAAAATATGACTAGGTACTGCATTTTATTTACAGGTACAGGTTTACTCTCCTGCATTTCCTCTGAATCAAATTACAAAAAAATCATTTTCAACAGCACAGCACATCACAAGTTGTTGCTAGTGTTACATGTGAGTTGATTATATGGAACAATACATCTATATAAATAAATGTTACCGCAGCAAACGATCTCCATTTCATTGTAAAAAAAAATAGTAAAAGGACATATCAAATATTTACACTAACACTTTTATACATATTATATAATACTATATGTGTGTAAAAATACAAAGAAGTGCCTATGGATTAAAGAACAGGGAACAAGAACAAAAAAAAAAGGTTTGAATACAGGAATACCCCGTGTAGTACTGTCAGTTGGTCCGATGAAAACGCCGTACTATACCAATCCGCACTATACGAGAAAAGCGTATTACATTACATAGAAGAAGCATAAGAACGGGAAAGTCCCGATAGTGATTCTGTGAAAACCGTACTATTGCGAATCAAGGCCGTCCTATTACGGGGTATGGTGGCATTTACCTAACCGTACTATTGCGAATTACGCGCTATTTGGGGCCGCACTATGCGGGGTATTCCTGTACAACATTATTAAGTTATAGTATTTACAAAACTCGCACATCCAAACCCACACTAAATCATTGTTATTATAAATGTTTGATACTTCAAATAACATTTTCATTATTTTATGATTCAATGCAGCATACTGCAATACCCGTCTATTACTCATATTTAATAATTCGAGAGTTATGCGTTGGATTATGTGGCCACATCTTCGAATACGAATAGCCATCATCTTAGCACAAGGAATTTAAAACACTCAAGAACATGATTTCTCAGATGTGTTAAAGACCATTAATACCCGTTTTCAAATGAATTTACCTGTAAAATTATTATTTCTCATGCAGACATTCTAAAGGGACTGGCAAGTATGTACATATATGTATCTAATTTGGCCTTAGTTACATGGCCTTGTGGGTTAAATTTTAAAAACTTCTGAAGCATGTCCTACATTAATATATGTAATTAATATAATAAATAGATTTAATACTACGTTTCAAGTAATTTTTTTTACGAAAACAATACTGTTTTCCGTATAAACTTTTGCATACTTTTAGGAGTGGATTTTCAAAAAATTCCTTCCTAAATAGCGTCCACAACATAAGGTTTGGCTGCTTTATGATACGTCAATCGGAAAAAAATGCATAGATGGTATACATATAAGGATACAGCGTTGTTTTATAGAAATATGCAATCTCCAAATTGCAATTGACAGTTTCTGTTCAATGTTTACTGTAAAAATTACTGTAAATTAAGGTTATTTTTAATTGGCCATCGGGTGTGAACCCCGGTATATTCTTTCGGAATTTTGTTTCCTGTAGTTTCTCAAATTTCATAGAAAATGCAGGAAACCAACATCTTGAGTGGGTTTACAGCTGGGGGCGTAATAATAACTCATTGGCAGCCGATGCCCTTGGCAATTGACGCAAGTTGGGGGATATTCAAACATGAATTATTATATTATTTTATGGATATATTATATTTTAGAATTTATTATCTATGAATGGTATCTGCAATTTGATATTGGCCAGCAGCATCTATCGATTTGGTAATTGCAAAATATAGATGCCAATAACTTAATCGAGAACGTAATTTTAATAGCATTTTACAGTTAAATCTTGCGAAAAATAAATTCTAAATTCACATATATTTCTGGTTTGCTCCTCTAAAATATCCAATCATATTATTATGTCACACATATGAGGGGAATTGGAAAAAATAATAATTAACTTAAGCTTTGTACTACTTACCTACAAATCCTTCATAAAAAAGCAAGACACATACATACATATTCCTTGTGATATCCAAGACAAAGGAATAGAGAAACGGGCCCAACTCCCATATACGGACAGAAACATATTAATTAAGGAAATTAAGAATGCCAGGAATTAGTTTTGCGATGAACGCTCATACCTTAGTAGAAAAAAAAACAAACAAATTAAATGCGGTAAAGGGCAATATAAGTCAACTCTTTACGAAATCAACAAAAATTATAAATGAAAAATGAATTAAAGCTGATAACATGAAGTAGATATGTAGGAAATAACTACAACACTAACTAAGAAATTCCAACTATTACAGAAAATAATACAGGTGCGTAGATAGAAAGCCCACCGTTAAGCAGATATAATGAATCACAAGAAATCTAGATTCAAAATAGAAATATTAAAAGAATTGAAATTTAGAACAAGTAAACAGACTAAAGAAACAATGATCTCAATCAACAAACCATAAATGATGTGAAAATTGTAATAGAAATGTAAGGAAGATGTTTTAATAGATTCAAACCGATCATGCAATTTTAGATTGGCAAAATAATACAAAAGCAAGTTGGTTCCAAAAAAGGAAGCAAAGTATCCAGGCTGATATGAGTGCTACATAATCCTAAGATCTTCATTCTTCGACCAGAGCGCTTACAATTCCAAAGAAGACTGTAGAACTGCCAGAAATTCTAAAACTAAATTATCAAATCTTTATTGTGTAACGAATAAAATGCTCAAATTCTAACTGAAGTAAGAGCTTTACCGATCCAGAGCGCAAGTATATCGCCCAAAATCAATCTAAACAAAATACATTAAAAAAATCAAATGAATGTTAAAAATGAATAAATTACGCAGTAAATGATTGTATCAAATTATAAAATGCACAGATAGACATTAGCGTGTTGAGACGTATGTTAATTCTCATATTACTATGACTTTTCTTTTAGAGCAATTGCAAATTTAAATACCATCTGTCACAAGTAGTAGTTAGCCATATCCATACTAAAAATATCTTTATCAAAAAAAAAGTTTTTTTATTCATTCTTACTAAAGACAAAGTATTGGAAAATGTTTTTTGTTGAAAACGTTGAAAAGCATAGATGCTTAATTAACCTTGATGCATTCTGTTGAGATAAGAAACTCGCTTCTGCATGAAACCTCCATACAACTCATCCTTCTCTTTGCGAACAATCCACTATATTTATTTTTCTAGAATACTTCTTATTCTAGTCAAATATGGTTAGGTACCTAAAACATGGGAACTTCTTCAACTCCATCAAGTATTTAAGCATCTCATAACGATGGACGACAAAAATATATTTGTAATAGACACCCATGATACGCAGTCTTGTTAACATATACATACGTTCATTCCGTAAATAAAAGCATTTTATTCACCAAAACTTTAACCGAAACGATTGCGTGCTTATTTCTGTACATTTGTGTACCAAACAGCCATAGATTTTGACATTTTGCTTGCAGTGGTCCCTTTGGGGAATACAATGAACAGCGACAGAAAGAATCTAGAGCACTTCAAGGTAGCTAATTTTATTGAATTTCTTGCAGATACTACACTTATCCTTTCTATGCAGTGGTTCAAAAATTGAACATTTTATAGAATTCATAATTAGGTGACAGAAGACAATATAGCAAGAGAACGAAAAAAGAGCACTTCAACGCGTTAATACAATTAAATATGTAAAACTAATAAGTATTCCAAATCAGTTTCAGGTTTTTTATAAACGAATCTTTAGACATGAATTCTAATTAACTTATTGTTAGTTATATTCCTACAACTAGTGCCTTATTTGCAGTCAATTATTTATATGAAGTGTCAGGTTTAAATTATAGTTATACGCGTATAAAGTTTAATGAACCGACAAAATTCTGTATTATGTTGAGTGAATTTAATATGATTCGAATAGGTAGGTCTCTTTTGTGCCGATTAATATTCAAAGATGTGATCTATACTGCATAAAAGATTCGAATGTAGCCAACAGTACAAAACTCAGATTTCATATAAACATACGCCATTGTATTCTTCATATTGGATATGCCCAGAATTGTAAATAGAATACTATATACATACATATGCATATGTTAACAAAATACTGGAGAGTTCCATTGCAGCACATATAAAGAGAATTTTAGAAAACACGGCTGCAGCCGGACAGGATCAACCTGGATTAGCCTGGCGCTGTGCAACTTTTCATATACCTGCATAAATTAATGAATAAACTTTCGCGCATCTAGAGTACGTGGTGATAAAACTATAGGTACGTCGCGTCGGTCTATATAAAAACCAAATCCATTTACAAATCCATGTAACTTATTAGCAAAAGTTGGCAAATGTTTCAAAAAGTAACGAAATATTTCCATTGTTTTCATATTTACTACTTGACATTTTTCAGATTGTTCAGTAATTAGTGCAGGTTATAGCTCTATGCAGTTCGTGTTGCTGTACACATTACATACCTAGGTACACCTTTAATATAAGCAACCTTCGGATAAAACTGTGTGCTCAGAACGAGATTCGATTTTAATATGATTTGAAACGTAGAGATAAGCCTAACATAAGGTAGGTAACATTACTACAACACCTATTCGGTATGTGATAGTGCAACCTTTTGTTAACGCAATTCTCAAAGCTGGTCAACCAAGATTTCCGATAATTATCTTGAAGCCGCATTATATTGTTTTTATCAAAATACTATACTTCTGCAGACTAACTTACCTGTTAGAATAATATAGAGTGCGAGCAGCAAAGATTGAAGCGTACTGGTTCTATATTTGTTTCTAATTTTATCAAAACTAGCTTATAATTAGACCCATAATGCGTTTACTACTACTGTCAAGTAGTATATTAGTCGGTCACTTTGTCTGTTTATATTTATATTATAGGTTATGTTGATTATTCCTACGCCTATGTATAGTTCGTTTCACCATATTCAGTAAATTTGGCAGGCACGCTTCAATCTTTGTTGCACGCATTGTATAGTTTACTTTCACTCTCATCATTCACAATATACAGTTGTTATTAGCCTTCTCAAAAAAAAATATTTCATCAAGAAACGGATGCATATGTAAATCATTTTTATTTGCATACAAACTGAATTGTTTCCATCAATTGTGTATCTGTTACGAACACAAACTTTATCAAGGAAGCGTGACTCTTCAAGCAACACTATCGGTTTGTCGTGTACTGTTCTAGACAAAAACTAAGCGCGTCAGTAATAAAAACAATCATATCATGTTATATTCATTTATGTAACGGTTGGAGATAACTACCTAAAGCAGGACTGTATACCGCCGCCAAACATGGAGAGTGTATGTTAGGAGGAGTGCGGAACAATACAAGTTGGTGAATTACTTCGCATATTTTCCGAGGTTCAGATTCTCTTTTGGTGACACTATAAGATTTTACAGAAACTTTTGGACTTATTGATCACCACCAGAACATCATATCATCATTATTGCTGGGTTTGGTATAGGTAAACTGTAGATTTAGGTGAGCATCAACATCAGTCTTTAGAAACTTTCTGATAAAGCTGACAACACGGGCAGTGAAATATCAAAGAGAATTTATTTTTTTTATTAGATTATTGAGACTATTGACAGTGACACCAAATTACATTAGGTGTTACTACACTACAAAAACATTATTCCTTACGAAAGAAATACCTTGTAGAAAAAGGTTCTAGTAAGTAAGTAAGTCTCTTTGCTTATTGCAATTTCCAGGGAATACCGTGGAGTGTGTCAGAGCAGAAGGATTTTCCCACATGGTGGTTCTGAGCTTCTCCTCCCTGACCTTGAGGTCTCTTTTATAAGTGCTCATCCCTATTTCGCAAAACGGTTCCAGTTTCGGCGGCCTTCTTAACTAATAGATTAGCTGTATCGTTGCCACTGATTCGAGTAAGTCGTGGAATCGAGCATCTGTTTTCTCTGTCTAAATTGTTTAGTTTCAAAAGCATTACCAGACTGATTTCGATCTGATGGTGTTAGAGCTCGGCACCACTGAGGCTGCTTGGCTGTCGGAGAAAATTACAATGGCATCGACCTCTATTGGAAGACGTTGGCGTAAGTTCCCATTAGCTCTGGTATTTGGCTTCTGGGCCAACCCCTGCATCTGCAATTTGTCTATAGTTTCTCGTAAATTTGTAAATACATATGTATATAAACATTCAAATGCTTATTTGGGTAAGTGCCATGTTTATGCCATTGCAAAAAATACCTTTCAATATCGTTCTTCAGTGATTAACATATTTTAAAACCTCTCGGAAATAACTGAAAAACTGACACTGAAGAAATGTCAATGGTATCCACAACACAGTAAACTGTACTACATCTCAGTTTATTTTACAAAACTTCTTGTGTTAGCAATAAACTTTAAACATAAGAAACTAATTGCGCGCACTATTTTCTTAGTACATATATTTATTTCATAAGAACTAGCTACAATTTATGATAGCTTTAATTTGAAGAAACGCCCTTAAATAACACATTGATGGGACTAGCTTCACCCCATACGTTTGTCTTCAACTAACACTAACAAAATTTATCACAATTAACTTTTGTGAAGTTCGAAAGCACGTGTGGTCATTTCAAGCTGATATCAATCAATAATAAAGGTCCGGAAAGCTGCTAAACATTCATTACAACTTGCCTGGACTTCTGCAACAAAAGTTTCTTATGAAATTATTCCTGTCTTGACGTTTAATGAAATAATATCTCATACTCGTATATTCTCAATATTATGAAAACTGATTATGGTCAAGGCGTTTTCATGTCGTATAGCTATATTACTCTCATGCGAATCGATTTTGGAAATCGGGATTTCAACAAAGTGTGTTGTCTCACTTGTGTATTAGGTAAAAGGAATAATAACACAGATCAAACCCAAGTTAAATGATTATAATATCGCATCAATGTAAGTAAATATAAACTTTCCACCTGAAGAAATTCGTTGAGTGAAATATTGTTTTATGAGCCTACAAAAATCCCTAATGTCAATGAAATTATAATGTATTAGTCCAATATCTTCTAAAATCAAACAATTAGTTTTAATATTTTTTATCTACACTACGCGTTACATTTATAGCTGAATACTTTCAATTATTAGCTGTTGCCGTCGAGTTTTGTACCTTTATGCTTAAGTTTAGGTAACAATAACCAACGTAAAGTTAATAATTGTATAACGGTAGTTTATCTACTCGCCAATGAAGGCAATAAAAAACACTGTAAACTTGGAAAATAACGTTTTAAAAAGTACATACAGATTATTTTTTAGGATAGAAATAAGTAGGTATACATATTCAGATACAGTTAGTCTGTCACAGAAGTATTCACATTTTTGCTGTGACTTATATGGAAGTTCCGTTTGTCTAGATTGAGATTATAATGTTATAAAACCAATATTTATTCAGTTTTGTAAAAAGATTTACCACAAAGCTTAGTATCAAGAGCAAATGTGACGATATCATCTCGGAACTCAATAGCAACTCCATCAAATGGTACACCAACGGATGCAAAACAGCAGAGGAAATCGGAATGTGGACCTAGAACCGAATATTTGGAAAGCTTGGAAAAGTTTTAACAAACTAAAACTAAACTGCGACAAAACCCAATATTTGGATTTTTCTCTATGCAAAGCAGAAATGACGAACAATTTAAAAATTCTCGGGATGCGGATGGACTCCAAACTTTGCTGGTCAACACTGCAACCGTACTTTCGGGATTCCGGGAATATATATAATTAAACGAAAACCGAGTAACAGTGGCAGTACTAAACAAACGTGCAGAACTCTAACCACTGTGTATCGCGTCCAAACTAGATTGCGACGGGGCTCGCTAGATGGCGTACTGCGCTGAGTCTGTCATTTGATACCACGATGTTATTGTAACACGGAACGGTTAATTATCTAATAAATACAAGTTGTTCCCTTTTGCATATTAACGAATTTTAACCTCCGGGTAGCATGAAGAAATAAAATAGGTAGGGTTCAAACACTTATATACATTTATTTACAGATCCAAAATAAAATAAATTCTTTTACGTATACAGGTGATAGAAATTAGACGAAATGTCCACAGAATGTAAAAATAGTAAAACAAGCGGTTTATACAACAGAGTACTGGAGCCAAAAACAAGAGAAATTCTTGTTCGGACACAGGCGATAGAAACAAAATGAAATATACAAATTACACAAACAACAAAACAGGCGGTTTACCAAACAGAATGTTGGAGCAATAGATGTATTAACAAAAGCGGTACGATGATTCTATATATGTACAATAATAATAATGAAAAAGGTATAAGCGATGCTCACGTAAGTTATGAGCCAGGTATCCAGGTAAATTCCTATAAATAGGTGAAAATTAATCGGTTAAACATTAATTATATTGAGAGTGATCTGCAACCTAACGGTGTGCATGTGAGGGTCTACACTCGACACCTCACCGCAGGAAAAAAACGCAGGGGCCAATGTAAACTCGGCTCGCCCCACGAACGGAACGGTGGTGGTTTCGCAGAGGTCAACGAAAACTCGGCCTCACTCTGCGAACGGACGGTGGGGCTTCTGAGGAGGCCAACTAATCGGCCCACTCCTCAGAATACTCGGGGTTATATGGCCAACAAAATTTCGGCTCACCCAACGGTCAGAATATGCTGGCCAACTAAATCGGCTCCGGCAATCAGGAAGGAAAGAGAAAAGAGCTGGCAAGTAAGTCGAATGTAACATCAAAACGTGGCCTTTATATACTCTGGCCAGTACCTTTTTGTGCCATGACATCACGAGCAAAAACATGGTTAAAATATACACAGCACATGAAAACTGGACATGTACAAGTTAGTTTAAAACTATTTACATATATTTATAAATGCAAGAAAACAATTCAAAATCAAATATTAATGAGGTTAAAAATAAACGGAAATCACCGAAAGATGCGTCCCACAGGAAGCAGGAGATTATTGTATGGAAAGGAAGGAACAAGATAACCCTACTGTAAGTTCTGGAACGTACATGAGTGAAAGGAAATGAGGTAACAGACAATCTCGCTGAGATAGCTTCTCTGGGATCAGAACAACGAGAGGGACACAAGGGATAAGCTAGAGACAATTATTGAATTGAAAAATTTAGCTACCCATGCAAAACAAATTGTTGTTTATTGCATTATTTTATCTATCAATTGCAGTTTAGTTTGTGCAATTCGGTTGAATAGTGTCTAAGAAATGGCCAATAAAATAAACTTCTGTTGTCGAAAAAATGGAATTATTAAGAGTGAAGTTTCGGATAATGATTTACTATGATTTCAAGAAAGGCTCCAACTTGTATGATTGTGACAAAAATTTAAAATCCGCATTTGGAGACTTCGCACCATCTATAAACAGAATGGTGTAAAGAATTTGAGCGAGGTTGCAAGTCGGTACACAGAAAAGGGTCTGGTCCTCCTTTAACGCTGTTAGCCTCGAAAACAGTGCTACGGTGAAGAAGATAGTGAGATCAATATTGCACGAGCATTTACATTTGAAAAAGAGTGTAACTGGGTTTGTACCCCGTCATCTACCAGATTTACAAAAAGCAGAACGTTTTAGAATTTGCGACCAAATTTTAGATATGTTGAATACTGTAGGCCATCAAATTACTTCTGAAATTATAACTGGTGATGAAACGTACATACCGTTTTTTGATGATCCCACTCCCCAAGAAACCTAGTCTGGATACATGAAGATGAGGAAACCCCTACGATGAAAAAACAACGAGCAACGAACAAAGCTGTGTAGGCAGTATTTTTTAGAAGTACGAGTTTGGTGGCCGTAATTAAATTAGAAGATCAGAACACAGTTACAGCTAAATGATATGTTGAAAATTGTGTGCCTATTGCGTTCAGTAAAGTGCCGATCATATAACATCTTCATAACACGTCGTTCAATGCAGCAGGGACAACTGGTTAGTATGTAGCGGAAAACAAAATGAAAATCATAGAACATCCTCCTGATTCACCGAATTTGGCGACGTGCTAGCTATTTTTTTGGGCTTTTTGATAATATCCCTAAAGACAGCCGATGGAACTCTTTAAAACTATAGAAGGGGGAAATGGTTAAGTGTATTATTGTAAATGACAATTATTGTGACCATATTTAGAATAAAAACCCTAAAAACTTGTATCGATCTTTCTATTCTCAATAATTGTAGGTTGTCCCTCGTAGTACCGTTTCAAAGTAATTTGTTTCTGACACATGTTAATCTTAAGAAATTATAAATTAGCTACTGAAGATAAAATAGAAATAATGAAATAAGAAAGTTTGAAAATCTATACGTAAGTATGGTAAATTAGAAGTGTTAATTTAAACGAATTGAAAGCAAAGAAAATGGTGAGTTTGTAGTAGACGTATAACTAATAGCCAAAAATTAGTAAGTTTACTTTATTGTGTTAAATGGTGTGGTAAGTATTATTTTACACTTCGTAGTAAATGCAAAATTACCTCACTTATTTTATACAAAATGAACTTGGTACATCAATTATGGAGCCCTAACTTATAACATTGAATTACTGCCAAAATTTTAAAACAAGCTAGTAGATATATTTTATACCCTGGCACAAGAATTTAAAGATGATAATATTGAAATATAAACTGTGCCGCATGAACGCAACTGGGATTTAAAAATAGCGCATTTTTTTAAAATGTAAGCACATTTCAGGCAACACGTAAACTTATGAAATCTAAACATTCGATATTTGTCTGTGAATCACTCCTAGTGTATAGATATTAAATAACAATCTCACGAAGATATTACCTTAAAATTAACAGAAATATGTCGCCCGGTGTTAACTTTCAATATTTATTATCTGAAGACTTTTATCTAATGTTTGTACAGGTATTTCAACGGGATAAAAGTAAGTGCACAACGCTACCTGTAAATTTATAAAAACAGATACATAGAAGTAATAGTTATACGTATATCATAAAATAGTATAAAACTATAGCATCGTTATTGCCAGATATATCTTTGTTGCATTGTGTCTGGGTTAAAAAGTATCAAGTTCACGATTTACATTCCAAGCATACATCGCTCAAGTTCCGTCTTTAAATTCGACGGGATAGGTTAGTACTTTATACATAGTTCGCTACGAGATTAATGTTCGTTTCACACATCATCAATCACTGAATATTTGTGTTTTTGCCAAACAGTTCAGAAAAACCAAATTATATAGAAGGTGCAAAGAAGTTTATAAAGAAGCGCGTCTTAATATTTTGTTGTCCAGTACAGAAATAATAAAAGCGTTGCGTGTTCTATTTCGGATTTTCGTAAAATTAATACAAACAATAGAATCCGTTTTATTAAAAAAGTAAAACTGGCACAAAAATCATTATCTACAATATTAAATGTTTACAACTTCTAACATGCTTAATATATACTTAAGGTCTGTATCGGGGAAACTTTTAGCAGGGAACTAACGCATTAAACTGTTACAAGTTGCCATACTGAAAGTTCTTGTGCAAAAATAGAAATTTTGTCTCTTCTGGTACTCCGCATATGCCGTATGGCTTTATACTTTTGTATTTCAGCTGTTAATCCAGACATCTTGTATTACTGTAAATTTAAAAGGAACCACAAGATTTGATTTCAATCGTGCATCTGGGCTGATACTCTAAAGATATCAAGCGAGAAGCATTAGTGCGTAGTCATCAGGGACGTTTACACTTGCAAATAGGTAAGCCACAACAACTAATTCATAATAAAATCGTAAAAGGAATTATACGCACTACCAGCGGTGGATAAAAGTGCCCGCGAAAACGAACTGCAACTGATACTTTCACGTAGCTACTACAGATAACATTACCAAAAATATGTGATATATCGACCCATTTGAATTACTATGTGGTATTAATACATTAATCCAAGCTCTGTTTGGTGGAAAAGTATAGTAGCCCAGTAACGAAAATCTTAGCAACTAGACGTATATTAAGCAGATATAGCAAGTTTATAGTCCACATTTCCTTTGGCGAAAAGTATATTCAGTTGAGTTACAGTACAGTCTTCGTTGCAGAAAATTGCACTTTTCTGAGAAAGAAGTTGCTACAACTTTAAAGGATGTAGATAAGAAAATAACTTACGGTGATAAGTCTATATGTGTTGCTTGCTTTGACTTACAAAAAGTCCTTGTCCCACTTCAGTGTGCAGTCAACCAATTCTATTACAAGAGCAAACTCCCCAAATACAACTTTACTCTTTATGAGGTAGGAAACCATGAAGGCTACTGTTATGTTTGGAACGATGTGATTGCAAGGACGGACCAAACGAAATAAGGAATTTACTTCTACTTTTCTTAAAGACTCAAAAAGAAAACAAAAAAATTGTTCTCCATTCGGATAATTGTAGCGGTCAAACCCGTAACCGTTTCATTTTCGCAATGTTTCGCAATTTAGACTCCCGATCAATGGGTCATGTTGATTCGTATGGCAAAAGTTACTAGAAAACCGTATATTGTGAAAGAAATGTCGTAGAACATTTTTGTAGCTTCAAGCAAAAGATATAATTGGAAAATTTTGATAAAGATGACCACGAAGAATGTTTGAAAATAAGCCAGATAAGAGAAGCGTAGATTTTTCTAGCGCTGTCTCATGAAATGAGTTTTAAGTATGCCCATACTGATGAATTTAAGACAACAAATTTAACGAAAAGCATTCGTAAGAATAAATCCAATAACATTGATGATACTCTCAAGGAGTTACCTTTATTGTACACGAGTTTGCTCCCAATAGATCCCAAAAAATTGAACAGTTTATTAGACTTACATATGTAAATCGAATGACCTTCCTAAACTTTATTATGGTTATTACCTGTCTCTTAAGGCCAAGGATGGAAAAAATTGAATCCAAAGTTAAAATAGTGAAGAAGATGAACTATGTAACAATTCAACTAAATCCGACTACTTCTTTATTTTGCTTTAATACCGTTTAAAACATATTGTTCTTTCTTAACAAATGTACTACATATTAGGTACATTAAAGTAAGTGTGTTCTTTCTTCAATTGATCCTAGGAAAACTATAGCAAGTCTACAAAAAATAACAGAAAAATTGAATTTTTTGTTATTTTTATAGTTTTAGATCATTGATAACCTCCTCTGTAAAAGAATTACAGCAATCCAAAATATATTCCTCACCCATACAATGCTATTCCTTGCAATTAAATATATGAAAAAACTTTAGATGCTGATATCTCAGTTTAACTTATGTAAATGTAGTATAAGTTTTCGTTGCATGGGTCGATATAATGATAAAAACATAGTGCAGTTAAACAGAAGTATTCTATTTAATTGACAATCTTGTACTACACATTTGATAGTTCTATTTTTCTAGATACTCGCGCTAGTTAGTGAAACAAAATCCACTTAACCTCTTGGACAACGTTTGTTATCTGGTAGCAACGATGTTGCAACAGTTCCTTTGTACACAATACAATGCTCTTCTATATTTATAGAGCAGTAAAATACAAAACAAATATTTAGTATTTTTACAGTAATTGGATTAAAATATCCAATATCTTTAGGGCCATTTAGTTAACTATAGAGTCTATCAATAACACATACTGCATCACATCCTGCTTGATATAGTGCTCTTGATTGTTTACCAATATGACTTTCCAGGCTAATTCCTGCATTCCTGATACAGTCACATTGCTTGGAATCTGTGAGGGCCGACTAGCTTTTAATACCAGATTTATTGACGTTGTTGTTGAATTTGTCACCTTTACTACGTTGCTAATCTCGCTCACAAGCTGTACAGCAGTTCTAATTCTTTAATCACATTACTTTAATTGCATTAGGTTCCATTATTATGACCAACTTTGTCAGAATTTGATAGTGTAAAATTGCCATACCAATCAACTCAATCAAAATGATTATATGTTATATCCATATTATTCAATATTTTATTTTCTGTTGGTAGTTGACGTCAGAAAAATGATATGATAAGCAGCTTATTGTTAGTCACGTTCAACACACTTGCCCAAAATCATACTCCGAAGTTGTAATTTGCAAAAGTTTCGTATTTTATTTTACTACTTCTAAAATAATTCTAAAAAAGATTTTAAACATTAAGTACTTATCTATTTTCCAGATATGATGTCCACTAAAAAACTATCTGGGAAATAAACTGCTTTCTCACTAACTCGAAAGAGTAGTTCTATGTTATATAAGATTCTGTTTGTATTAAAGAAAATTGTTGAGTTTGAAATAAAAACTGATACCAGTCTAAACAAAAACTAAGAGCAAATAGAATCCATAATTAAAACAACCTATGAGAACAACTTACAAATATGCATTAAAAACCTTAGGCGAAGATCTGTCGGGATGACGAAACAGAAAAAAGGAAATAGAGTAGGAGTTAAAGCCAAAAGAAGAGGAAAGAAATATTACAAACATTTTAATTGCCAACAAATCCAGAAAAAGTTCTGAGAACAAGAAGCCTAGAAAAGGAAAGAGAGCACTAAAAATAGAAATACTGGCAGCCACAATTATATTCCAAGAAAATGAAAAATTTCATTACTTAAAAGCATGAACAACAAGTGTGTAGAAGAAATTGACGTAAAACTGACAAAACATTAAGAATAAGCCTTATTTGCAAAACAATCGCGCGTTTAAATTGAAAAATTGTTCGAAAATATTTAGAAAGAAGAAGGCCATCATGTATTTCATAATCACAAGAGACAAATATTTATTCAAAATAAGAGAATTAGCACAAAAATAAAACCTAATTTTTCAATATACATATGTATGTACATACATAAATTGATGTATTGCGTATTTTAACATAGGTTTTAATTCAGATCAATTTTTCAGTATAACAATTTTTAATATTGTCAAATATAAAGGTACTTTACCTTTTGCAAATTTCTTATTTTTTGAAAAATGGCGCATACGATTAAAAAAATGTAGTATCTGATAATTGTTTTTTATTCATTTTTTTTTATGACTTTATAACACGCACAACTTTCTATTAAGAATAACTTTTTCCTAAAGTTAATAATAAAGAAGTTTTCCATATGGTGCCAACTTAGTAAGACATTGTATGAGATTCTTTCAGAAAAATCACGTATTTTTCTATATTATGTATATATAGAAAAAATATCATACATGTTATACATATATGAATGTACAAAACACAGTTTTTAACATTTGTGGTTCTCGGTAAGTAATAAAAATAATTTCTTAAACATTTGAAACCAAAGTTAATGTAAAATACATAGTAAATGCCCGCCGGCATTGAAATGCAAGAGAACCACAGGCCTCTATTATCTATTTTACAGTTAGATATCAACATACAAAAGACTTAAAAATCACTCAAGTAAAAAATGTAAAGGATAATAGGCTGTGATTATCATGATCATAACCTATGAACAAGACAAGAAAATGTCTTCTCCAATACCATTCCAGTACTATATGTATGTACATACATATATAAGTATGTATACTTATGTAATTGGGTATACTCTTAAATTTTTCCCTAATGAATAAGATGAAAGTCTAAACCATACATTTAAAACATTCCTGTATTAGTAGAATTTGGGATGAATGTGTATAGATCCAGAAGATTATTATTAAGAGTTGAACAGCAATATTGGATGAATCAATGGATTATCGTACAACTGATCATCGACTAATATACGAGGATTGTTTAATGAATACGCGAATTAGAACGCAACTTTTTTAAGTTTTGACATCAACAAGTTGCAGTGCTGCAACTTGTTTTAACCCCTCCGTATTGAACGACCTTTGTTGGCCTGCAAAATACTCCTTCGCGACGGCGATGACTTCCTCGTTCGACCCGTACTTCTTTCCGGCGAGCCATCTGTTAAGGTTTATGATCAAACAGAAGTCGCAGGGATCTAAACCGGAGAATACAGAGGGTCGTAGTGCGATTCGATAGATTTGGTAATGGCAACTGCGGAAGTGTGAGCCGGTACGTTATCGTGGTGACGCACTTTTTTCTTTCACAAATATGACAAAATTGAATCGGCCTAATAAATCGATAAAGTATGTTCCTGTAATTGTTTTTCCTTTCTCCAAATAGTCAACGTGGGTCACACCTCGCGCTTCCCAAAAAACGATGGCCATCACCTTGCCGGTCGAAAGCACGGCATTCGCCTTGTTGGGCGCACGATCAACCGGTTAAATCCAGCTGAAATGCCTGCCATCTCAACCAACTCGCGCACTTTGACTCGACGGCCCGCCAAATAAGAGGTAATGGGTTCTGTCCACGGTTTCCTCTGGAGTAGTAGGTTTTCTTGGCCACCTGGTCGTGATTGATCAAAAACGGCCATGCGGCTAGGACGAAATCTTGCGAACCAATGGTAGACGGTTGTATGGGAAGAAGAATGGGTCGCAGGAACACCATTGAAAATGGTCTTGATTTCCTCGACGGTTTTTTCCACTTAAAAACAATACTTGGATTACTGAGCGATACTGCTCTTTTTCCACGGTCGCAGAAAATACACAATGTTTTGAAATGGCTGTCAAAACAAAACTAAGCGTCAGATTGTCACCAAGTTTGACAAACGGTCTAGAAACAGTTATATTAATGACGACTCAGTAGCATGACCTATATTCCACTCCGGGTATTCATCAATTAGCCCTTGTGTAAAGAACACGCAGAATAACCCTACTTTTTCCATACATCGAATTCGGACAGAGGAAGTAGCAACATATAAAAATTGTTATAAACCAGTAATAACATCTACCATCAAAACAACAATATAGTAAGTTCTCAGTAAGAAGACTGGAAAAACTTGTTTACGGGCGTTATTTATATAAATTGTATGAACTTTTATTCGTAAGGTTGTTTCAGATTAGCCACATATGTATGTATTTTCAATTGATTCGATAGCAAATATATGCGTTTAAAACTACCCCCATGTACTATTAAAG
Organism: Popillia japonica; assembly: GCA_004785975.1. Taxonomy (NCBI): domain Eukaryota; kingdom Metazoa; phylum Arthropoda; class Insecta; order Coleoptera; family Scarabaeidae; genus Popillia; species Popillia japonica. Next base: position 32,922 of record ML217958.1, read on the forward strand.
TCGTTGGCAGTGACACATTAGGACAACTGCTACATTTTTAACATATAGAGAGCCTAAATTTGAATTTAAATAAGGTTATACATATAATAGCATCGATTTTTTGCGTACGATTAAGTATATTGCAATATACGAAAGCGTGTGAGCAAGAACCCAAGCTCGAAAGCAGATGGGAACGAGAAACGGTCGCGAAAAAAGAATAATCAACACATCCTGCCAAAAAACTTGTTTAGTCTGAGACATTCTTTACGCAATTCAAAATACATAGGCACAGCCAGTGCGAATTCGAGATATGTGTTCATGTTTCTTTTATATTTCGCACATGTGTCGTAATACGGTTCTGCGCTGGTTTCGCATTTCGCTTCGGGATTCTATCTAATGCGATTACTTTCGTGTAATCCACATGCATACACTTGATGACATAAAGCTATATATCGTTTACGATAGATTAAATATCCTGTTTTCACGCAGGCGCCTATACTTAATTTACGAAGTAAGGCTAAATGTTTTCTATGGCGTCAGACAACTACATATATGCGTATACCAACATAGTGCATAACAATGATTATGTCCAGCTAGTATTCTCGAAGTCTATGCTATTACTCCTAATGCATCATGAAATATTAAATTCCAAATAATATAGCTAAGTTAGGTATCTACCTATACGGAAACAGCATTTCCACGACTCGTTATACTTTGTTGCAAGTAGTACAGCCACACATTTAGATGAATGTATACATAATATATTCATATTGTAAATAATAGATATACCTACTCCAAGCATAAAGGAACACTTTAGGAGGAGCCTTTCTGTTGCAAAACCCATTCTTAGCGTTAATCCAAAATTACTGATATGTCATTTAGTTTTTACAAAAGGAATAATATTGCAAGTATGTATGTAGCTTACATCAAGCTGTCTGCACTTTCTGTAATATTCCGAAGTGTAGAAAATTGCATCACAGAAAAATTGAAAAATTAACTAGGCAAACCTGTAAAAGTAGAAACCTACCATTCTTCGAAGATGTAGCATTTCTGATCCTGTATCAGCATATGCAAAATTTCCAACTAATTTTGAATAATTCAAAAAATATTAGATCTAATGGATGTTTTTAATTTTTTTGTTGATTTTGTAGCTTTGCTGATTGAATAATATGGATTTACTAACTTAACTGATCTGAACACATCTACTTCGACAAATGATAAAAATGTTGTATGGTTTGAAATGGAAACATGTTAAACATTATTCTTTTTATGCTTCTTCAACCACTTATTGGCAAAACTTTTATTCAAATCGCTGATAGCTATTGTTCTTGCTCCATTTCACCACAAGTCACTTACTAACAATTTTCTTGCAGTTATGCTCCTACATAGCAAATCTGCCATTAATATGTTGCATTTGTATTCGGAAATAAAAGTTTGTATTTCTGATACGCAATTGGCAACAAATGTTTTGAAACATTTCATGTTGTTCTTAGCCATGCTAGAACAATAGCAGAATCAGGTGAACAGCTTTGATTAGTCTGGATAATAAAAGAGCTCCATATAACTCCAATTTAGGTAAACTAATTGGTTTTGGCGCTAGAATCGAAAATCCAAAAATGTCGCATTTCGCCGATTTATTACTTGATTTTTAATTCGTGGTACAGTTCATTTTAATATATGTTCTGACGAAACATCGATATTCAAAAATTTTCTGAAATTTGATGGTATTTCAGAATCCCAATCGAAGTTTATTATTATTTGCCGCGAAATATGGCAGGAATTGATCGGAGAATCCTACTCAACTTAATTGCCTGAGAAAAGACACGTCCATCTACAATTGCACACATGTGTGAAGCAATTGTTTTTTAAAGTACTGACTTTGGTTGGAAAAATTAATTCAGATAAGATAAATTCAAAAATATTTAATTCATTTTGTATAACCGTTGCCAATGCCGTCTCTATGCTAACCGTAAGCACAGGCATTGTTGCAAAAAATAAACCTTTTGAGATTTAGTTATACACTGCGAGAAACAAAGATTGAAGCGTGTTGGTTCTATACTTATTTCTAATTTTATCAAAACTATCTGCCAATGAGACTTTTACCCATAATGCGTTTGAATTTGCTACCAAGTAGTGTATGCTATGTATGGCTATGTATAGTTCGTTTCACCATATTGAAATATGTATGCCATGCAGAATTATGCTTAAGACAATGGGGTATCTGAAGCAGTTAGTACTGCACATGTATTGGGTTGGTGTTAGGTTTAATGGTTTTTTGATAGAATAAACACGTTTTAATATCAACATTATAAGTGTATTGGAAAAAACTTAACGTTTTACATCTGTCTTTTACATGCCATAAAAACATAATCAATAAACATAATCTGAAGGTAACTTAGTTACAATAAAAAAACAAACACAGAAACACGGTTTATGTTACAATCACGTTACAATGCCTGATCAACCCTTAACAGCTGGCACTAGTTCAAATAATATATTTTTCGTCGTTGGAGCTATTAGCCATTACATTTTACTTTCTGTTTTTAAATTACTCTGTATGCGATCAGGGATAACAATATGTTATTTGTAGCTAGACATGTATGTATGTATACATACAATATAGTAGGTATGTATGGATATACATATTAGAATGCATAATATGTAACATAAGATCACAAAAAATAGGTACTCCAACACTACGTCTTACGTATTCTTATGAAAGTTGGTCTCGCAAAATGATGCTGATTGTTTAATATTAATCCAGAACACACATGTCTTGCATCCTGGAATTGTAAAAGTGGCTCCAGACAGTAAAATAAAGTACTCGAAAGATATTAAAATAGGTCTTTATGTGTGTGAGACCTCATTTTGCTTGTAATGAATTATTACTTCAATAAATTTTATCTTCTCATTTTTACAATCGGGTCTATAGAAGTCTAAAAATAACCGTTGACTTAAGAAGTTTCGTACTCCGTACAGAATTTTAAACGAGAAATGTCATAACTGACAATTATTGCATTTTTTTATATCTTCACAGGCATGATATAAAAATTGTTTTGCATAATATAACAATAGGAATTGAATTAAACATTGACCGCAACAGGATAATAATAAATAGACAATGACTGTAACACTAAATATATCAACTAGAAAAAATATTCGATTCATATGCAAAGCACTCGTTTACACCTATTATACTATTGTCAGAACTAACAGCTCGCAGACGATAGAATTAAGTCATCATTTCAAGTGGAATTCTTAGAAAACCTTGTAAAAAGAGCCAAGCCACATATCTGTGTGTTTTATTTTGTGTCATATTTTCCGATCCCGCAATGCCCTTATTTGTGAACTTTAAAAAATTATCAATAATTTTTTTCATTACAGCACACCAAAGAAAGTACATACATAGAAATATACATACATTTCTATATTACGTTAAACAAGACATAGGGTATGTATGTATGTACTACAAGAGAATCAAATTTATATGTCACCGAAAGTATGTAAGCACAAAGAACCATTTAGAACAATGACTAAGATAAAAGAATGTAAGTATACACATACGTACACAGGTAACCGTACTTGTACAGCTGCAATAAGAACAAATCAAGTTTGTATTAAAAAGGGGAAAAAGATATTGTCTCCAACGCTCCTCAGAAATATGCCCCAGAATTTCTTTGAGAATATCTAAAAATATGAAATAATTATGGCGGTAAATATTGTTTTTTTTTTTTTTCTGATTTCACTGTCGAAGGTTACAATATAACAATTTTATGACGACATAATTTTTTTTTTATTTCTAGTGTTTACTATGTGATTAGAAACACCGTTTATGCCTCTCCCTGAACAACCTAAAGAATCTTAATTTCTTAGATTATACATAATTATACATAATATTCCAGCAAAGATTTTACTATTTCAAGTAGGTTACACCATTTAAAGTCAGTTAGAAATACGGGCACAAAAATTGTCATATTATTCTGATACGGGTAATTCCGATAACTCCAAACACCACAACTTTTGATTAATTCGGGACACGTGCTTCGATGACGGACGTGTCATCATTTTCAACCGAAAACACATAAAATTTTACAAAACTAACGTTTAAATAACATCTCTTCTACAGAGTATTTACAACATGCAATAAACGAGTCTAATCGCCAACACATCTTGACAGACGGACGATCTTTTAAGAATGTTATCACCAGAACTGATGTTCCCAGAATTGCCGCTTCTCGGGTCATTAGATTATCGTATTTACTAATATACAGGTTTTTATACGAGTAGAGCTCTCGCGGTGAATTAATAGCTTCTACTAATTTATCGCTACCTTTATCGATATTGTGTCTGTTATCCATAAGGGGTTGCGCTACTGCGGAAGATTCATCTCTTCCAAGCTCATAGATAATGTGAACCTGACTAGCCTCTTGATAAAGAAATTAATTGCGGGCATTTTATACTGGCCGCAATGTTTAGAATCAATTGGAATGAAACCATTTGTATTGGTTCCTTTTCTGTAGATGTCAATTTCTAATTTGTCATTCCTTCTTATTTGGAATTCCTGATAACTAGAGTACCTAAGAAAGGGAGTTTGTTGTTTACTTCCTGCTCGGCAGTAAATTTAATACTATCGAACCTTGAATTTAGTTTTTCGAGGAAATCCTAGACATTCGATTTGTTAGTAAGTATCAAACACGCCAAAAATATCATCCGCGTACCTAAACCAAATTCTGGGGAAATACAAATTTTCCTTCTTCAAATCAGTTTCGAATTTGCTTCTGAAAGGGGATAACGGATTTTCCATTACGGTACCGCCCTTTGCTCATAAAAACTGCGTTAACTGAGAATCGGGGAACTGGGATGCTCACAACGAGGTTAACTTTTTATATTCCGCAATTTCAATTTCGTCTATGTTGTTATATTTCAACAATTCTACCAAATATTCTAAAGTTTCTGGTATAGGTACACTCAAAAAAAGTGAACACGCGTCAAATGATACCAGAATTTCAGCAGTTCAACTCAGTGTTGTTAACTTTATTCACTAATTCAATGGAATTTTGGACAGTTAGGTTTTCAATCTGGTGGTGAAGTTCTTGTATTCGTTCGACAACCATTTAGACAAATAATAACTAGGTGAATTGATACCAGTAGTAGATGTTTCTAATGATAATAATTCATATGCTGTTAAATCCCCAAATAGCTTGCGCCGATTACTAGCCATGAGTTATTATTAAGCCTGCAGCTGTAGGCCGACTTAAGATGTTGTCTTTCCGCATTTGCCGTGGAATTTGGGAAACTCCAGAAAGCCAAATTCAGAAAGAACATGTTGGGGTTCTAGAACCCAATACCGCCGCACTATTGTGTTTATTAAAGTGGCACAATTTTTGGGTCTCTGATCATAGATGGTAAAGAGCGTTTTGTTAATTCTTTCTACGGTCTGGATGATAATAATGTATCAACGCGTGAGTAATACTCAGATTTATCCATAATGGCTATCTTGTTTCCTTCATCTGGTTTTACATATATAACAAAAATCTCTTTCGCTGAGACCTTAACAATTTTCAGTTCTTTCGTACCATATTTGAACATTTGATCGCATTTTTCGAGATTTTATTCTTACACACCTTCCTAATGATTTTGTTGGTGGTAGAATCTTAGCCTCCAATATTAGCTTCTATTGACGCAATAACTTCGTCGATTGGAACTCTGACGTTATAAATACATACCAAATTTAAGCCTTTATTCAACAATACGTACATACTCATATTGATACAGTGTACTCTCTATTAAGCGGACACCTTCGATCGCCTCAAATTTGTCTGCTTGAAAGAGGTGTTCCCTTAAAAGAAATTGGCGGAAATTAATATAAGTCTACATGCAGACATATATGTAAGTATATATGTTACGTGTAAGTATATCCCTTTAATTTCACTATTAGTTTTGTATATAACCTACAATCATACACAGAAAGAAATACAACATACATAATGTAGTAGGTATCTACAGGGTGTTTAAAAAATATGCGGCAATATTAGGGGGTGATTGCCCAGGTCATTTTATATAAAAAAGTTCCTATAAACATAGGTCCGCAAACGCTTCGTTACCGATCTACAGCGTGAAAAAATTAGATTTTTCCAAAACGACTTGAGACATTATAAAAAAATTTTAGACGTGCTAATAGCTGGGGGAGACACATACTTTGAAAACAACACGGTGTTTTAGTCGTACCAAAGGCATGTCAGAGGCTATTTTTCAAGGAAAAAATGGGACGCCGCTGATTTCTCTAAAAATAAAAATGTTTTTATTCCTTTGTTCAATTGCGAAGAAAAAAGTTCTCTGAACTTTTTATCGTACGACGTACCGTTTGTTAGTAAAAAAAAAACATTTTAGTGCATGTCCATTTATTACAGAATTTTTTTTAAAGAACAAGGGTTTTATTCAAGGGTAAGTATGTGTCTCCCAAAGCTATTAACACGCCTAAAATTTCATTATGATATCTCAACTCGTTTTGGAAAAATCTAATTTTTACTGTTTTGTTTAAATTAAACTTCAGATCGGTAACGAAGCGTTTGCGGACCTATGTTTATCGGAACTTCTTTTGTATAAAATGACCTGGGCAATCACCCCCTTTAATATTCCCGCACCTTTTCTAAACACCCTGTATACATTTTGTCTATTTTATATTGAAGACATGCCAAATATGCTAAAATATACTGCAACCTTACTAAAATTAATGCTTAGTTACTTAACAGATAATTACGACTTGGGTTAAACAAATATAACATGGTTGTTTGATGCACATTTCTTATTTTCAAAACCATGCCTTGAAAGTGTTGGTTCAATTTAGATACCAACTTAAAACCTGTTGTATCATTATTCCTAGAGGTAAGACCTTTTATATTTTATCATTTGCTCTTAGAATCGATTTCTTCTCGTTGCGAAATTCCACCAATATCAATGCTTATTTTAACATTTACATCTTCATGGACTAAGTTATTATCAACACTTATGTATGCATGAAAATCAATATTATTTGTTCCAGATTGCATTTCACACATTTCAGTAATAGTAGGTAAGGGTAGCTCATCTTGGGGATCAAAGTTTAAGTCAGTTTAATCATCTTCAGAATACGTGAATCCAGCTTTAAGAAAGCAGTTTTCAATTGTTACAGAAATCACGTCCAGGTTCTCTTTATAAAATAAGAAACATCTACTAAACTAATGGTTAAGGTTGTAGATCTCTACCAGGTTTTTAAATTTTGGATAATTCCTTGATCTAACGGTTGACACATTGCGGCAGTATTGGGAGGAAGAAAAAAATGTGTTGATATTTTTAGTTAGATCTCATAGACTAGATGCAACATTATCAAAGAAAAGTAAGATATTGCGTTTCTCCAAGCCCACTTTCTTATCGAATTCTTGCAAAAACGCGGTCATTATTTTACATGTCGAATTTCTTTTAAATCGCCAAAGAACGGGTAAAATGTTAACCGCTCTTTAGCCATTTTTTCACCGGTACACTTTTCTTGCTTGAAGGTAAAGGTTTTATCGGGCAACGCATGAAAAAATACTCCCGTCTCGTAGGAATATAATTGTTAATCAAAGCCGGACGTTTTGCTTTAAAATCGCACTTTCAGGTAGAAGTATTAGTGTTAGTGATATTGTTCTAAACGTAATATTATGTCTATTTTTAAAACGCTCTAACCATGTGATATTTTTCAGAAATTTTGTCTTAATTGGAAATAGGTTATTATGCCGCGCACTATTAAGCGATCACTGCCGCTCATATGTTTGTAAACGTAGGTGTTAAAGCAACGAAACAGATTTCAGGGAATTACCGACATTCTAGAAATACATTGTCCGCTTAAGAGAAACTAGAGGCGCCAAAACTGTTATTATCATGTGTCCGTGTCCGGTTAATAGAGAGTCCGCTTAAAAGAACACATTTTGATATGTAAATCACACTGTTTTTTTCGGTCTTCGATAAACTGTCCGCCTGTAAGGAGTGTCCGCTTATAAGAGGTGCCTGCTAAGAGAGCGTACACTGTACTACTATGGCTTCTATAGCCATACAAGAATATTCGCACTCAAATTAGTCCCAATATGCACCTAACCAATCAATATAAAAGAATTACACAGATCCGCTATGTGTTTTTTTGTATATTTAGCTTTTTGAATCGTATTGGAAGAATCATATACAGCTTCTGGAATCCTTATAATATGAACGTTAATAGCTAGAGCATGTTTCTTCTCGCTGTCATATTTATATACCAACGGCAAAAGTAATTTATTTGTCGATGACTTCATTTGTTTAGTCTATGTGTAATAGTAATTCAAGCCAATGTAGAGAGTACATACACTACAGAGCCGCATGAAAGATATTGTTTAGTTAATGCAAAATGTGAACTGGATGTGGGGCGGTATATGTATTCTTAACAGTTACGAAAAGCAGAATCTGCGAAAAGATTACTTCCAGAACGTGACCTGACCCCGTTTCTAAAACTATTGTACTTACTTTATATTAAGTACACATATACACCTACGATTTTTAGAATATAACGAGTCTATTCGATTTGAGTTCCGGTAAAACGGAATAATTAATATATGTATATACATATGTATATTGGTGTATTGGAAATCTAAATAGAGATTTCACTTCCAGCAAAAACTGGAGTATTCTTAAATTATGTGTAGGTATCTGGGTAAATTTAAAATGAGGTAAACATATATAAATTACATAAAGTGTTATTGTTATTACATACGTCAATTATTCATCAGTGTCTGGTTACTCTATGCTTACGTACATATTTATAACTTCCCTGCTATGTATAGCAGTATACTACACCAGTTTATAGACAGGTCAAAAACCAAGTTTACATTAACCTGAAATCTAAAAAAAGATTCGCACTCAATGTTGATCTATTTATGCTATTTGGAAATCTTTTTAGTAATAACTAAAGCAATGTATGTTATTGTAACTACAGCGACAGAGTAGGAATATCTTGAGGAAACACCAGAAGCTATTTACTGTACGTATACAGTTAGGGAAAAGAGTATTCGTACAGTAAGCAGTACATACAGCGTTAGTAAAAAGTCCCGGAATGGTCGAATAACTTTGTTATTTGAAAATTATGATTTCTGAAATTTGGTATGGGGGTATAGTTAATATAATTGCATTTTATGCAATACAGTTTATATTTTTTCACTTTAATCGGCAATACGTCCAACTTTTTTTCTTTAAACGGAAAGCCCAACACTTAAACACTTTTAAATGCAAAATAAAAAACTACGTTCAGGAAGTATTAAGATGTTTATTTTTATTCACAAGAAAACAGTTAAAAAATTAAAAAAGTGTCCTAATACAGAAAAAACAAGGTGCCTTTGAAGAAAGTTGTTGTTTAGTGTTTGCATTTTTTTTGCCTTCACATTTGACAGTTTTAAAAGCGTTTTAACTTTTGCATCGCTATAAATTTACTTATTTTAGACATTGACACATTTGAAAATGGCAGTAAAACCTACTCAATCAGAACGAACTGAGATATTAATGATGCCTGGGTACGGTGATCGTCAACGTTCTTTTGAAGAGGTTCGTATTTTGTTTAATACTATTTATCCGGATCGTCACATTAGTAAAAGTACGGTATGCCGAACAATTCAAAAGTTTGAAGTCTTTCGTCAGGTGAAGGATTTACCTAGAAGGGGACGTCCATTAACAGCAACAGATGAAGAAACTAGTTTGAATGTGTTACTTACAGGAAGAAAATCATCACGTGTCCACAACAGAATTAGGTCAAATTCATGAGATCTCTCAAAAATCTGCTCATAAGATTCTTAAATCAGCAATTAATGAAAGCCTATAAAATGTATCCCGTCCATGAGTTAACTGAAGATGATCCAGATCGTAGACTACATTTTTGCGAAACAATGACGGAATTGATCGAGCAGCAGCATAATGTTTTAGATCACATCATTTTTTCAGATGAGGCAACGTTTTGTCTCAACGGCACTGTGAACAGACATAATTGTCGCTACTGGTCAATTGAAAATCCGCATTGGATTGAAGAAGTCCATGCACAGCGTCCTCAAAAGGTGAATGTCTGGGCTGGTCTTGTTGGAAACAACATCATAGGACCATTTTTTATAAGAGGAAATTTAACTGGCAACGTCTACTTAAATTTATTGCGGAATGAGATTGTTCCAGCACTTGCGGCCCTCTTTCCAAATGCAAACATAGGTGATCACCCTAATGCACATTTTTGGTTTCAACAAGATGGAGCACCCCCCCATTTTGCCCATAATGTCCGCGATTATTTGAATGAAATTTTTCCGGAACGTTGGATCGGACGTAGAGGAGCAATCGAATGGCCAGCACGTTCGCCAGATCTCTCGCCATTAGATTTTTTCTTTTGGGGTCACTTGAAATGTCAAGCGTACAAAAATCGTCCCCATAATCTTGAACAATTGGAAGAGAGAATAGTTCAAGAAGCCAATCGCATCACTCCAGAACAAATACAAAATTCAATAAGAAATTTTACTGACCGTTTACATTTTTGTCAAATTGTAAAAGGAGAGCATTTTGAACAATTATTGTAATCGCAACCTGACCTACCCCCATACCAAATTTCAGAAATCATAATTTTCAAATAACAAAGTTATTCGACCGTTCCGGGACTTTTTACTAACGCTGTATATAATTTAATGAGAACATTAATCTAATTTTATACAAAATAAATAAAATTCTGAAATGCTACATAATTCTATGTAATACACTGAATACATTTTGACAATCTTTATTATATTGTGGTATAACCATCCCCCGTAATAGTTGCTTGTAATCGTGCCGGCATCGATTTAACCAGATTACAGCAGACATTTAGGCTTATTGTTTCCCAATCCTCCAATAAAACCCTTTTTAAGTCATTTTATTAGAAATTCTGTTTTTTTGGCACTTGGCTTCAACTTTTGCGAGAGATCCTCTAAGGCGTTAACATCTAGTGATTGTGGAAGTGATTCCAGTTCATGAGGTGCATTATATACCAACCATTCACGAATAAGATAGGATTTATGTTTCG